>VMDO01007950.1:75565-87644 GCA_007922755.1 Pedetes capensis
AAAAAAAAAAAAAAAAAAAAAAAAAAAAAAAAAAAAAAAAAAAAAAAAAAAAGGGCTGAGGGTGTAGCAGCCCAGTAGTAGAGCACTTGTAAAGGATGTGTGTGAGGCCCTGGGTTCAACCCCCAAGGACTACTACAAAAAATAAACAAAAAAATAAAAAACGAACAACCAACCAAGATCTTTGCATGAAAGGCTTTTGTGTTAAGAGAAAACAAAATAAAACAAAACATAAACTAGCTTGCAGCCTTGGTTGTACCATAAATGTACTCATGTTCTTGGACAAGTCCCTTTGCCCTCAGGGACCTGATTTCCTCGTCACCAAAGTAAGAGAGGTCAGCTTACATATTTTCTCAGGTCCTATTCATCTTACAAAGACAGGATTCTGTGAAGGGTATGTAGCACAGAGGGTTTTCAAGAGAAAGCTAAATGATGTAGGTGTTCAGCAGATCACGTGGCCAGCCATGAATGCTGAACTGAAAGGCAAGGGCATCCACTTTTGTCTGACATTTTTATCAGCAGACAGTTTCCTGTGAAATTACAGTGTGTGGTAGTAATCCAATGCAACCGGTTTCTTCCTCAAGGTGTAAAAAATACTCCCAATTACAGCCATACCTTACAAAACTTAACAATGAAATGCTAGCCCCTGATTATTATGCATTGTGGGGATGAGATCAGATGGCAATCTAGCATGTTAGTCTCTGGTTTTATTCTTTCATTCATTCACTTATTCACACTGGGGATCATACCTTGCCCACAGTAGGCAAGCACTCTACTACTGAGTTATAGCCCCGGCCCAGCCCTTCAGTCTCAATGGCTAAAATGTACATACTGCTACCTGGTCAGGTTGTGTGTTCTATCTTCCAGTCCACCCCACCAAACCAGTTCCTGAATTAAGTCTATCTCATCCAACAGCATTACGGCAATCACAGATATAAACAACAGAAATAGTGATCATAGCCAATGAGTAGGCAAGAATGGAGACTGATGGATGTATATTGTTGGCCAAAATGTCAGACTCTTCTATCCAGATTTAGGAATGCAGCGCATGAGCGTGTACGGTGACAGAATAGTCTGTGCTCCCTGTAGACTTGTTTACCATGAAAGAAGCCAGTATTAGTCACTAAAGTAAACTGAAACTAGAATGCTTCATGCCACTGTCCAATCACATCAGACTGTCACCCCAATGAGTCTTTCTTTTTGGCCAACTTTTGCCTTATTATGTGACAACATTTTTAATTCATTCTGCAATTTTTACTGGCTTACAAACCACACTAGAAGATTATAAGTATATTGACAATATGTGAGAAAATGTCAACCAGGAAATTTAAACATATAAGTCAATTATAGCATAAAACTACATCAATTATCGGGACCAGATGGCAGTGTACTTACTAACAGCAACTATAAAATCCTTGTGCAACTTGTACGTCATCAGTGGTTCTGCAAGGCACCTATGACAGAGAAGCAAAGCACATCGGCAAACTGCTGTATCTTTTGGGCCCTCTACACTTGCAGTACTTAAGAGCTCAGTGAATATGTGTCAATTAAAAATAAAATAATAAAGAAAAATAAGATAGCTGGGTGGTTAGGCAGTGTGACAAGGCCTGAGTTGTGGGTCTCCAGGTAGTCCTGAAGCACAGGCCTCCAAAACCCCAATGCCCCTTCGTACTTATTGTCCTGATTGTATTAAATGGGAAGAATAAAGGTTTTCCTTTTTGTACTTTGTGAGAAGAATTATCTTTTGGAATAAAACAAATCTCAGATATGGGGATACTAGTTACAAAAAAGAAAAAAAGAACTTACTTCAGTTTGTTTAAAAAAATATGAAAACCCCACATATAAGCTTACTGTGAAACAGAAAGTACTTCTTCAGCATTGACAAAATGTTGCAGTCTTTAAACTATTGTTGGAAAAACAAACTGAGTTTCAGAATGGTAAGTGTAAATGCTACCACCTCGTGCTACTTTGCCCTAAAGAAGCCGTGGGCTAGGGAGGGAAGCTGGTATACATAGACGCCATGAAGTCAAGGGGCCACTGCCCAGCAAGGGGCTGAGAGTGAGTCCAGACTCCCAGGAGCCAAGCCCTCCTCACCTGAGGTAGTTTTTCAGCCCACTCGTGATGGTCTTATTGTCCCACAGTTCAATGTCAATGTCAATATCAGGAGGGGATTTGGGAGCTGGAAAGAATAAAAATAAGAAGTTTAAACTGTGCAATTCAAAATATAACTGGCCGCATTACAAAAATGGATACCAACAGAAACAGGTCAAAGGAGAGAGGTATTCATTGTTTAGGACGCTAATGGAGTTAACTTTAGGATTATTGTTTCTGTGAGCTGGTGAGAAGCTCTGACACTAACCCTCGAAGATATCCGATGGGACAGTCTCCTAAATCAAATATTTCTAATTACTAGCATGACACAGTGCCTAACATGTACCCGGCATGCTGCTAGTGCTTGGCATGGATTAACATATTCAATCTTTACAACTCTTGAGAGGCAAGCACAGTTATTGCCTCTAGTTTAGGAATGAGGAGGCTCAGACACATAAAAGTTAAGCAAATTACAGCCAGGCACGGTGGCGCACACCTATAATCCCAGCGGCTTGGGAGGCAGAGGCAGGAGGATCGCAAGTTCGAGACCAGAGGCAGTCTGTGTAACTTAGTGAGACCCTGTTTCAAAAGTTACAAAAGAAATGGGCTGAGGGTGCAGCTCAGTGGTCCAGCACTTGCAGAGCATGCAAACGTGAGGCCCTGGGTTCAACTCCTAGTACAAAAAAAAAAAAAAAAAAAAAAGTTAAACAAATTACTAAAGGTCACAAAACTTTCAAGTGTCCAAGCTGGATTCCAAACCAGGGAAGTTAACTCTAGCACTCATGCACCTTAATGCATCACTAGCTGACCAAGGGTCCCTGGGGAAAACGTCTATCGCCACATAAATGCCCCTCACATTCTGAGTGTTCATCTGTTACAGATAAATTTAAAAAACTGAACATAAAGGCTGAGGGTATAGCTCAGGTAGAGAATGTGCTTATCATGTGCAAGGCTCTGGTTCAATCCCCAGTACCCACTCCTCCCCAAGTGAATACAAACATTAATTTTAAATATTTCAGAATACAAACATAAGCAAGCATCTATATCTTTGAGAAACCTACAACTTGGATTACCTATAACAATACAAAAAATAATTATTTGCTTCATCCAAAACTTACAAAATGTGGTGCTCATAAGTTTCTGAACTTTGGAGTTCACCCCTCCTATTCGGTAGAGGCCTAAGATGGTGATACCTAATGGAAGGAAAAGCATAGGAAAATGGCTTGAGAAACAGCTTCCCAAGTACAAGACGCTAAAAACCCAGATATATTCCTATACAGAATTTGAAAGCTACTTATCCCGTTTTACAGTCTAACCTTAACAAATGGATCCTGCAAACACCCACAAGACATATACTTCTCAGAGCGCACAATGAGCAGCGATTTGAAAGTCTCTGAAGAGCTTCAAAGTAGCAAAGTGAACCTGCCTATTCACCATGATTTCAATACAAAAATGCATCCAAAATGGGAAGACATGATCAGTACTCCTCACCTTCTATTTCTTTCAAGTCACAGAGTCCTGGATGTTGAAAAGTCCTACCTTATTTATATCTTCATGATAAAGTCAAGGAAACAGATTCAGAGAATTCAAAGAACCTACTTCACTTCTCAGAACTTCTATGTGGCAGCACCAAAGTTTTGAATGTAAGTTTGCAGAATTCCAAAAGTCCAACATGACTTTTGCTTTAAACAAGTTTTTCTAGAACTGGGTGCCATGGCTGTTCTTGTTATTAGGTGCTGGTGCTCACCTATAATTCCAGTGAGTGGGGAGGCTGAGGCAGGAGGATCCGAGTTTGAGGCCAGAGGTAGCCTATATAATTGAGTGAGACCATCTCAAAATAAAAAAACAAAAATACAGGGGCTACAGGTGAGGCTCAGTGATAGGGCATTTGCCTAGCATGTGTGAGGACTTGAGTTCAACCCATTCCCCAGTACTGAAGAAAAAAAAATATAAACAAAACAAAACAAACAAACAAACAAAAACAGCCAAATTTTTCTAGAAGTGAAAGTGTGTAACACCTAACTGGAGTGAGCTTCAAGAGAGTTCATGGTTAGGATAGGGAGAGGTGCCAAAAAGGGACAAGGACAGAAATCACTAAGGGAAAGAAAATAGGACAGGAAAGGGGCTGAAGACAAACTCCTCAAGAATCTCACCTCCCCAATGCTTGAAAAACAACAGAGAGGCTTACAGTAATGAATAACACACAGCCCATCCATAAGAAATAAAGAGAGGAAAACTATGAAAGCAGTAGTTTTGGTAAATTGAAGCTCAGAGTAAACCTGTTTGGGTATTAATGTAGTTTATACATTTATATCATTCTCAAAATTAACCTCATGTTAGTGGCTAAGAATATACCTCGATTTTCCACTCCGAGAGGTCTGTATGTTTGGATGGGACACCCGATTCTAACAGCACACCTGTTAGGCATACTCACCTCTCGTCTCCACAGCTTGAATGCATTTTCTCACGAAGTTGAACCCCGCTTCATTTAAGTACACTGGAAGTAAGAGACAATCACGTTACGTGCTGATGTTGAGCTCACCTTCCTCTCTTCATTTGGCTTTGCTTCCTGTGCCTCCATGCCTAAACAGCCTAGGGGTTGGGGTTGAGTTTGGCTAGAGTCTGACTTTTTATTTTCAGGTAAAGGGAGAACAGGGAGACTCATGCTCATGGTCATTTATTTGGACCTACTTACAAAGAAGCACAAGACCCTTCACAGGAAGTATATTATGTTATTCCACGTATTTCCTTACAACTAGCATTAACTTCCACTCTATGTCTGTTCAGATGACAGAAGAGAATGCAGTATGAACAAATGTTTACGGTGGGGGGGAAATTACAGCAAAGCCTTCCATATATTTCTTCCCATGGGATTCTTCGTAAAGCCTTTCTATGTTCTTTCCCATGGGATTCTCAAAACAACAGTATGAGGCCCTTAAGATAACTTACTGGGTTGCTGAAATGTCTCTGTTCTAAGGTGGGATTTACCTTGGGTCTCCTCACTGCCAGACCAATGCTCTTTCTAGTTTCATTTTGTTTCATAGTTGGAATAATTCTGAACATGTTTTGTCAGTGCACTAAAAATCCCCCAAAGGCCCTATATTATAAAATAGCAAATTATTTTCATTATTGCTAAATTTTCTACAAATCTATTTTAATATTTTTAAAGTTGTGGAGACAAATTACTCATATAAAGGAAAAGCATTTAAGAATACAAAGTAATGCCCAAAGGAAAAACTCAAAAATTTTTGTACTATAATGAAAGCTTCATTGCATGTAGTAGAAATATGATATTTAAAAAATATTTTCAAATAATAAATAAAGATTTATAAAATGAAAGTTTAAAAGTGGCTTCCATTAGGAAATGGCAGTTAATTAAAATTGAAGGAGGATGAATTGGGAAGAGGAAGGGGTTCAGGGGAAGGGGGAGGGGAGGGGAGAAGAAGAATGGGGGAGGACCAAGGAGAGAGGAGGAAAGAGGGGGAGAGGGAAAGGAGAGGAGGGGGGGAGGGGGAGGAGAGAGGAAAATAGTGGGATGAATATGATCAAAGTACATCATAGACATGTATGGAAATGTCACAATGAAACCCATTATTTTGTACAATTAATATAAACTAAGAAAAAAGACAGAAAGATAAAAATAATGGATAAAAACATTTGGGTAGCTCAACATAGACAAAAAGAACACACCAAAAAATTAGAATATAAATTAGAATATAGCAAGACTAAAAACTGAAGAAATGCTATACATAGAAAAACAGTGAAGGTGATCTGATTAACAGAAATGTTTGAGAAGTCTGTGCCCGCCAACAAAGAAAGTGACATGGAAGGATATTTATTCTGTGTTGAAAAAAGTAACCTACAGGACAACATGGCTTATTTTCTTAAAATGTAAAAATCTGAGGGTATGAATGTTTCTATTAGCCTAGGAAAAAAACCCAGTAAAGATGTATGTAAACTACTGATAAGAAGAGGGTTGAAGGGACAAGTTCTCATTTTTATTCCCCAAACTTCAGAAGTACTTAAGATACACACACACACACACACACACACACACACACACACACACACACGTCGCCTGCAGCCATAGCACTGTGGCATCTGATTCCATCAGATCTCGGAAGCTAAGCAGGGTTGGGCCTGGTTAGTACTTGGACTGGAGACCGCCTGGGAACACCAGGTGCTGTAGGCTTGGGAGAAGGACCCAGCAACACACTCCCAAAAATCAATCAGCCATTGAAAACCCTATGAACAGCAGAGAAGCACTGACAATAGCATTTCACCTGTTGTATGTAGGGTTGCTATGAGTCAGATACTGACTCGACAGCACTTAACAACAACATATTTTTATATATATAAAATTTAAAAAGTACTATCAGTACTCTAGAAGTAAAAATGCACCAACTACAATATACATGGCTATCAACTGGAACTGGTTTTCATGCTTCTTTGTCCCCAGGATCCTAGGTCAAGAGAACGTAATTTAGTGGATGCTCTGAGTGACCTCACATACAAGAAGGAATGGTCACAGAGGGAGCTGCAGTGTCATCAGGGTGCACATCAGCACTGGCATGAGGACGGAGCTCCTTTTGGACACCAAGAAGGGACTGCTTGCTTCCATTAACCTCAAGTGTCAAGCAAAACATTATATATTCAAATATTCAAAAATATTTATTAAACTTAGGAAACAGAATGAAAAGGTAAGGAATCACTTATTAATTTTCATTTTTACATTGACAACAAAAACTGAGACAAAAAAATGTAACCCTAGGTGAAAATAAGACACTAGCCTTTTTGCATCAATTAAAACTACAAGTTCCTGAGAGGTGAAATATTTGATTCTTGATGAAACATCATTCAGCTTTTCAGATAAAAGAGATTTATTAGCAGGAAGAGAAAGCCATTTATTAAAAATTTCAATAGAACTTCCCTTTAGAAAAATGAATGAAGATAGTCATATAAAAATAGGATTTATTTCTTAAACATTCATTTTGAGAAAAAGAAGCAACAACCAGGCTATGCCTGAAAGGCGCATGAGCTACACAGCAGCCACTCCCTGGTCTACTCTAAAGATCGCTGTCACAGGATCATTATACAGAAGAAAGCCTTCCTGTCAGTGGGACTGCACAGCCATGAGAAGGCTGCTCTTGCCCCCTCTGTTCCATGGATCTTATACTTATCTTTCTGCACATGAGTAAATGCATCATTACCAATCAGTTCAGAGATGTGGGCAAACAGACTGGTTGGAAAAATAACCAAGTGTCTTTTGTTTGTTGCCTTTGATGCCCTTTGCTTTGCCAGGCAAGCCCGAGGTGGAAGCCCAGCTCTAGTTTTACTGCTGTATGGATGGAGGCAGGTGGCTGAACCTTTATGTTAAGAGCTGCAGGGCTAGGTGTGGTGGCTACTCCTAAAATCCCAGCGCTTGGGAGGCCAAGGCAGGAGGATGGTAAGTTCAAGGCCAGCCTGGGCTACACAGCGAGACCCTGTCTCAAACAGAACTGAGGCAAAATCAAGAGTGAACTCCACGAAGTACTCTGGACTGCTAACCTGGACCATGCCAAGTAAACGCTAGCTGCATCCCCCTCTGCTTTTGTCTACCCATCACCAATGTGCAACAGAAAACAGAAGGAAAGATGAACAGCGAAAGCAAAGCAGGCCTTCCTTCCCGCCAGATGAGGGAGACAACGCTGACTCTCACCTAAAGCCTGGGTTACTGGGTGTGGTTTTAATCTGAAAAAATAAGCTGGATGTGAAGACATGGCCTCGTGTGCTCACTGCAGTTTGGTAAATCACAAGGAGCAAATACAGCCTCCAGGGAACTGGGCAGACCTCAGAGATGGCTTGCTGTTCACCCACGTTTCTCAGCACCCCTGAAGACAGGTGTCCTTGTGTGACAGGTACTGCCCAGCGAAACAATCGAAGTGACATTTGTCACTGCCCAGCAGACACTAAGGAGCTGGCATACGGCTTGTTGTTTTCTTTTGTTGCCGACACAAGATCAGCAATGATGCAGAAGGAAGCTACTCTATCAACTGGAGCTTCGGAGTGAAAGCAATCTATGAGAGCCACCTCTGACTTACATGGGTGACACTATGAGCAAGAAAGGACTCTTATCACACCAGGACCCTGAGGTCTGAGGATCAGCTGTGACCGCAGCCTAACCTGGACAATTTGAATTGAATTATGCATAGCATATCAAACAATTTGCTACGGTAACAGGGACTCAGGAACATAAAGGTAACCTCACACAATTAGCCTTTCCTTCTTTAACTGGAAAACAACCCCCCTTTGATTACTTTCTTGCCAATTCACATAACACAGGCAGTGCGGAGCTAAAGTGGCAGGACCTGCTCCAAGTTCTGTTCACCCAGGCCTCTGCTCAGTTCCAGGAACCCCAGTGTTTCCTGCTGGGGCCTGAGAAGAGGATCACACAGTTTACCAGTTTTCCTGTGACTTGATGTAAGGTAGAGTCACAAGCAGTGCTACCTCTTAGGAAAGTCAGGGGCAAACATTCTGTGACAGGAAATGAGCAATGTCCCAAAGCTGCCAGGTGGTTACTACCATCCCCATGTCAGTGTGAAGGAGAACTGAACTAAAATGGGGTTTCGATGGCCCTTGAAGAGAAAAACTGGTTTCTCCTTAGTGGATCACACAGCAGTGGAAAGGGTTATTATTCAATTAAATTGTACCATGAAAGACGGTGAATATCTATCCTGGTTTTCCTTCAGTGGGAGACAAAATATTCCTGGAACAACAGTAGAGAGAAGGGAATACCCATCCTACACAGTTTATGAATGGACTGTTGAATCAGGGCTCAGTGGGTGCTTCAGAGCAGGCAACCAAAGCACACTTATTGCCTGGCAGCTTGCTAGCTATTGGTCTATACCAGGCTGGCTCAAGGGTCTTCTCTGATGGCTTCTACAGGGTTAGAGGTTATCAGCTGACGTGAGCACTCTGGTGACTGGTTGGCCCCGATCCATATCTCCCTGATGCAGGGAAGACCAGAGGGCCACTCGGAATCCAATGACACTTATTTCCCACTAGCTCAAAGTCTATAATATTAATGATATTTGATCTCAAGGGGCAGAAGCAAAAGGGACTGATATAATAAACTTTATTTATTCAATCAAAAGTTTAGTTTAAATATTTTCTCCCCCTGGAAACTGTTCAGGGCTGCTGCTTTTATTGAATACAAGTGAAGTTTCCACAGGGAGGTTAGCAGTACGAAAGCTATTAATCTCACCAGAATTCAAACAGAGGAGAGAAGAAAAAACAGTTATCCATAGAGCTTGCACAGCAAAGGTCCTCGTACTTTCAATTTCCTACTAATTCAACACCTGACACATCCTTAAGATGTAATCTGTGTGGCCTTCCAGTACGGTTTCAGGGTCGGCAGAACACAGCAACGTATGTCCTTAATTTCTCATTCACTTTTCTAATCTACCATTTTAGATTAAAAGACACAAACACCTAATATACCACCTGTGCTTCAAAATAAATAGAATGAAGTCATTACTGCATTTCTTAGTATTCTTGACACCCACTGGACGTTTTCTCTTCTACCTAAAGGATAAAGTTACCCCTCTACAATGCAGGCCCAAATTGCTCTTTCATTCTGCTCTGCCTTTGGGCATTTGAGCTAAGACTCTCTTTAACAGAAACAAAATCACATTTGATCAAGGTTCTAGGAGAGGATAAGGTAAAGTCCAGACACCTGAGAGCTTCTAGAACTAAACTATCTAAACTGCACTACGAAGGTTAAGAACATTCATGACAGATAGCAATTGCCTAGAATAAGAAGAATAAGCTTAATGTTCCATTCACTAATAGGAAGAATACATCCCCTAGATCCACAGTGAAGTCACTGAAATGGTGGCTGATGTTTAACGTTGTTCAGAAAGTTCAAAATTATCTTTGCTCTCACCTCTTTCATTTTGTATGAGAACTGAACGTTAGATAACTTTGCCATTACACAACTAAATAGTGACTTCGATTAGCTGAAACAATTGAAAAGCACTTCCTTTATCTTCCTATACCTGGAATAGGTGGGTGCTTAATGAATTAGAGTTGAATGGATTGCATGAGAAAACGAGGTCTAAGCATCTCTTCTCTTGCGACTGTCCCTTTGCCCATAGAGAGGAGCGAGGAGCAGTTAAAATGCCACTGCACAAAACTCACATTGGGGTGGCAACAAGACTCAGGACAGCAACAGAGAATGCTGGAGAAGGAAAACCTAGGAGAAATATTAACTGCTTTTGCCTATCGTGAGACAGAGGCTTTGGGACAGGAAAAGGTATGTCAAGAAAGATAATTTTTTTCCTTGAAAAATGAGTTCAAATGGCAGAGTTATGAAGAACTATCGGTGAGCTATTTTTTTTAATGAATATGCCAATGGGACAGCTCAAGAACTCATTTAATTCTGATCTTAACTGGATGCATCTGTTTAATATTGATGACAGACATTTGTTGTTGTTAGGTGCCATCGAGTTGGTATCTGATTCATAGCGACCCTATATACAACAAGCGAAACACTACTGTCAGTGCTTCTCTGCTGTTCACAGGGTTTTCAATGGCAGATTGATTTTTGGGAGTGGGTTGCCAGGTCTTTCTCCCAAGCCTACGGGTACCTGGTGTTCCCAAGCGGTCTCCCATCCAAGTACCAATCAGGCCTGACCCTGCTTAACTTCTGAGATCAGATGGGATCAGATGCCACAGGGTTATGGCTACAGGCATGACAGATATTACCACCCTCAAAACAAATTGATTCCCAAAGTCTTACAATTTCATAAAAAGGATATCATGGTGTATCTCACAACCAGAATCCTGTAATTGGCTGATTCTTTGATTTTTTCACATGAGAATTTTTCATAAAGGCCATTCCAGCCTCTCTTCTTTATTGCATTACACAAGTCTCACAGCACTTGTTGCTTAGAAAATGGTGACTTGTGAGAATCACAGGTAGCAGAGTTCTTCATGTTAGGCTTGTGAAGAGGCTCATTACTCTACCGGCGCAACACAGTTTCACTCTTCATTTAACAGCATAGGTTCTCTGCCATTCAAGGTAGGGCCCCATTTAAGGACATTAGGTACTTTTTTGTTGCATTTATTTATTTATTTAACTCTAGAGGGCTAAATCCATGGCCTGGCACATGCTTTTCAAGTTCTCTACCACCAAGCTGTCCCCTCAGCCCATTTTTAATTAATTAATTTATTTATTGAATTTCAAGACAAAGTCTTGCTAAATTATACAGGCTGCCTCTGGCTTGAAACTCACTATCCTCCTGCCTCCGCCTCCTGAATGGCTGGAGTTATAAACATGCACCACTCTGCCCAGCTTCTTTGTTGCTTTTAGGGTCTCAGTGAAAAACACTGATTTATGATTGCTTCTAAGGTTGTAACTCAAAATAATTTTTTACCTGAGTGTCACATTTTACCATCTTACACTTCATTATTATAGTTAGCAGTTCAAAAACAAACATGTATCATGGAAAACTAAGTTTCCAAAGGATAATAAGCATATTTTAGGGTAAATGGAATCCTCCTGAATTACAGAGACAATTAATAAGCACTTCTCACACTGGCAGATGAATCAGAACTAGTATTCAAATAGTAATTATGAGATAAGTTATGGAATGAAATTGACTAGGTATTAACTCTGGGAAAACAGGACAAATATGCCATTGATTGATTCAATGGTGCAGCAGATTTGAGATCTCAAATCAATGTAGTTTCTCATGATAAACCATGAACTATATCTCTATTATAGGTTGTTGTTGTTAGGTGCCGTCGAGTCGGTATCCGACTCATAGCGACCCTCTGTACAACAGGGGAAACACTATTGTCAGTGCTTCTCTGCTGTGCGTAGGGTTTTCAATGGCAGATTGATTTTTGGGAGGGGGTTGCCAGGTCCTTCTCCCAAGCCTACAGCTTCTGGTGTTCCCAGGCGGTCTCCCATCCAGGTACTAACCAGGCCCGACCCTGCTTAGCTTCC
>VMDO01007951.1:0-87533 GCA_007922755.1 Pedetes capensis
TTGTCAGTGCTTCTCTGCTGTTCATAGGGTTTTCAATGGCAGATTGATTTTTGGGAGGGGGTTGCCAGGTCCTTCTCCCAAGCCTACAGCTTCTGGTGTTCCCAGGCGGTCTCCCATCCAGGTACTAACCAGGCCCGACCCTGCTTAGCTTCCGAGATCTGACGGGATCGGATGCCACAGGGCTACAGCTGCAGGCATTTGGAATTTAGAGGGGTTTTATTTTTATTTTTTTAAATTTTTGCCTCCAGTACTTGGGGGATGAATCTTAGCCTTCGCACATGCTTTCCAAGTGCTCTACCACCAAGTTGCACCCCATCCCCCTTTTTTTTATTTGAGTCAGGGTCTCGCTAAATTACGCAGGCCGCCTCCGACCTCGAAATCGAGGTCCTCCTGCCTCTGCCTCCCGAGTTGCCTGGATTACAGGCGTGCGCCACCATGCCTGGCTATACGCTATTCTAAAAAGAATAAAAAGAATATTAAGTAAAAAATACTTCTCTCTCCCAAGTTCTCAGCCCTTCGCTCCTAGACCTATCTAAACCCTGCCCAAGGGACTGCCAACGTCTTCCAGTAATTTATTTTTTCTCTTTTGTTTGCTGCAATGGGGAGGAACTTACTGTTCTGCAGCATGCTAGGCAAGGGCTCTACAACTGAGCTACACACCGAGCTCCAGGCTTGGTTCTTGACCCGCCCCCAGCCAGGCTGTCTGGACTCCACAGTTCCCAGTCACAGCCCTGGTCCTGGCCGCGCTCCCCAGCCTTGCCCCACCCCGCGCACGAATTCGACTCGATCCTGATCTACAGCGCCCCCTTCCTGGGCCTGTTGTTGTTAAGGTGCCGTGGACTCGGTGTCCGACTCATAGCGACCCTGCGTACAACAGGCGAAACAGTATCAGTGCCTCTCTGATGTTCGTAGGGTTTTCAATGGAGGATTGACTTTTGGGAGTGGGTTGCCGGGTCCTTCTCCCAAGCCTTACACTACAGCACCTGGTGTTCCCAGGAGGTCTCCCATCCAAGTACTGACCAGGCCCGACCCTGCTTAGCTTCCGAGATCTGATGGGATCAAACGCCACAGTGTTACAGCTGCAGAGTGTGGGCCCAGCCCGGCTTAAATCTTGATTTGCAGGCTTAGTCTCCGACCTCAGCCACGCCCCCTGGCCTTGCCAACGCCCCTTAGCCTCTCCGGGCCCAAACCTGGCCTCGATGGGTGGGTGTTTGTCCTCGGCAACGCCCCCTGGCCCTGGACACCGACCCCGATCTCTCCCCGCCCAAGCCCCACCTTCCAGGCAAGGGTGCTTGGCTTCGGCCCGGTCCCCTAGCCCTGCACACCGCTCCTGTGCCCCTCCCCTCCCAAGCCGCGCCTTCTAGGTGGGAGGGGGTGCTTTGGCTTCAGCCCCGCCCCCTTGGCTTTGAGCCCCCGCCCCAGAACCCCTCCCACCGCGAGCCCGGCCTTCCAGGCGAGGGTTCTTGGCCACAGCCCCACCCAAGACACGCCTTCCAGGCGGGTTTCTTGGCATCAGCCCCGCCCCTCTACCCTAGGCCACGCCCCCGAGCCGTCCCCGTCGAAGCCCCGCCCTCCCAGTTTGGTGCTTGCTCCCATCGTGGGCCCCTGCCTCGCCCCACCGCAGCCAGGCTCCGAGGCTTGGCCTCAGTCTCCAGCTCGGGCCTCCGAGCCCGTGTCCATCCCAGGCTGGTCCGGTCCGGGGACGCAGAGACCCAAGCGCGTCCCCGTGTAAGGAAGGTGGGAGCTCCTGCCTGGCTGCCGGAGAAGTCAGGGCCACCCGCTCCGCTGTCGGCGGATCCGGCCACCTCGCCGTCCGCAGGGGGAGTTCCAGCGGCGCCTACACCGGAAGCGGAAGTGCATGTCGGCGGTATCATGGCGAGTCTCGTTGACCTGCCTGACCTGGTGCTGCTGGAGATCTTCTCCTATCTCCCGGTCCGGGACCGGATCCGCATCTCCAGGTGCGGCCCCACCCCTCGGAGGGAAAGAGCCGGGCAGGGGCGACCTGGAAATGCGGATCCCTGCGGGGCCGGGGTCGCTCTAACGGCCGGTCCCCTCCTCCAGGGTCTGTCACCACTGGAAGAGGCTAGTGGACGACCGGTGGCTGTGGCGACACGTCGACCTGACGCTCTACACGGTACGCGGGGTCCGCTGGGCAGGCCCGAACCGCCCTTGGGTTGGCTGGACCCGGAGAATCGCCCTTCCCGCACGGTGACAACAATGGCAGGCGTTTTATATGCACTTGGTTTTTTGTTTTGTTTTGTTTTGTTTTGACACATGGTTATGTGGCCAGGCTGGCCTGGAACTTGCCATCACCTACCCGAATTGCATGCATGCACCAAAACAGGAATTGTTCTTTTCTAAGTGGATCCGGGCTTGAGATTTTCCAGCCGGCCAGTCTGGAGTCTGTTCTGGTCCCATGGTATTCCTGCTACTCCTCTGCGACCTCCTAGCCTCAGTTTCCCCATCCTGGAAGTAGAGATAAAGAACAGTTACCTTCGGGGCTGGGGTTGTGGCCCACAGGTAGAGGTCTTGCCTAGCATTCATGAGGCTGTGGGTTCTATTTTCAACACCCCATTCCCCAAAAAAGTATCTGCCTCCAGAGGGCCGTGGGTAAAGACTTAGAACCGTGTCTGGCAGATACTCAATATACAATAAATGCTAGTTTGTAACTATACCAAGTATTAATAAGACCTATGATTTGGGAGGGGAGTTGTTGAGACAGTCTTGGCTGTATAGCCCAGACTGGCCTCGACTTGGAATCCTTCTGCCTCAGCCTCTCTAGTGCTGGGATTATAGGCGTGGCCACCACCCGGAGCTCCGTAATAGTTTTTAATTGCACTCAAAATAAATTACAGTCTATTTCATCCCTAAACACCTAGCAAATATATCACTAGCTACAGATTAGCATTTGCTTACAGTTCTTGTTTTTTTTTTTGATTTTGGCAAGGTCTCCCTAGGTTGCCAAGGCTGGCCCCAAACCCCTGGACTCAAAAGCAATTCCTCTGCCTCAGCCTCCCAGCAGCTGGGACTAAAGGTGCCTCACTTTGTTGAGCCTCTGTTGTGGGTGTAGGAGAACCCAGTGCCTCTAAACTCATGAGTCACTGATGAGTGTAATGAGTTTAATAGGGGTTGCAGAAGGCTGTGTTTCCCCAAGGCCACCCAGACCACCCAGTTTGCCACGCCCCTCCTATTAGGCTCCTTTTTAGATGCGTTGGAATGTACAGCAAATTAGGCCAAGCCTAGGAGTAAAGGGCCACTTAGTGTTAAAATACTATAAGCGACTACAGGCTCTAGTTGGGGTCTGGGAAAGCTCTGTTTCTGTATACTCCGTCCTTGCTCTTATTCTGCTAGTTTTGGCAAACACTGATTGTGGGAAAGATGGCTTATTTTGCTTTAGGTTGGCACACGAGAAAGAGCTTGCTGCAAGATGGAGTTGCTCTAAGATTCAGAGGACCAGTCCTGCTATGGTCCCCCTCCTCCTCCTCCTCTTTTCTTCTTATTCTTCTCCTTCTTCTCCTCCTCTGTCTCCTCCTCCTTCTCTTCTTCCTCCTTCTCCTCCTCCTCCTCTCTTCTTACTCTCCTCCTCCTCCTCCTTCACAGGTATAATTTGCTACTGAAAAGTAATTCTTTAAAAAATTACACAAGTCAGGGCCGGTGTGTTGTAATCCCAGCACTCAGGAGCCTGAGGCTAGACAATCTCCAGTTCCAAGAGGGCCTGGGCTACATCCCAAGACCGTGTCTCAAAAGAAAAACAAACAATACACAAGCTATGAATAACTCTCCAGGTAAACACATTGAAATTGTCACAGGTGCAGCTAAGAGCCTTTGACAGTGTCCTTTGTTAACCCCTTCCCCAGAGTCAGGACCGTGAGTAGCGTGGAATAGCTCCTTCTGTCCCGTCTTCCACATATTTACACCCTCACATCAGTACATGGTGGGGAAGTACAGTGGTTACGCGATCCAGATCAGACTGAGGAATGAGACTGTGTCGGAACCCTAGCTCAACCTCCTTTTTGCCTTTTTTTTTTTTTTTTGGCACAATGCTGGGATGAAAGGCAAGGCCTCACCAATGCTAGTGAAGTATTCAAGTGCTACCACTGAGTCACATCCCCAGCTCCCTTGATTTTTTCTTTATTTTTTTCTCTTCTGGTTTTTCTATTATTATCATCATCATCATCATTATTATTATTCCAGTGCTAGGGGTGGAACCCAAGCTCTGACACGTTTGGGAAGCACTCCGCCACGGTGCCACAGCCCCATCCCTGACAGGTATATTTAAACAAGTGAAAGCATTTAAAAAATGATAATGTGCTGTACATGGTGCGTCACACCTGCAATCCCAGCACTCAGGAGGCTGTGGCAGGAGTTCCAGGCCAGCCTGGGTTACGTAGGGAGACCTTGTCTCAAATAAACAACCCAAAATAAATAAGTAAATAAAACCGTATGCAGGATCCAAAATGCAAGATATACAAAATAGCAAAAAATGCAAGTCTCCCTTCATTAAGACTTTAAAGTCTCCCCTCTGTTTCTGCCCTCTTCTTTTTACTTTTGTGTCCTAGAAATCAGACATACTGTCATCTGTCCATTGGTGTCTGGAAAGGGTGGTTCCAGGACCCGCTCAGATATCAAAACGCACAGATACTCAAGTCCATTGTGTGAAATGCATAGTATTTATACAGAACCTACGCCCATCCTCCCATGTACTTGAAATCATCTCTATGTGACATATAATACCTAATACAGTGTACATCCTATGAAGTAGTAGGTTTTTTGTGTGTAATTTTAGTTTTTGGTTTTTTTTTTTTTTTTGCGGTACTAGGGGTTGAAGTCAGGGCCTGGACCACTGAGCTGCACCCCCAGCCCATTTTGTAGATTTTATTTTCTGAGACAGGGTCTCGCTAAGTTACACTGACTGTCTCTGGTCTTGAACTTGCGATCCTCCTGCCTCCGCCTCCCCAGCCGCTGGGATTACAGGCGTGCGCCACCACGCCCGGCTTTTAGTTGAAATTTTTAAGAAAATAACAAGTCTACATATTCAGTACAGATGCTTTTTTTCTGAATTTTTTCTTTCCTTTTTCATTAACTTATCTATTTTTATTTATTTTGCTTTTTTGCGGCACTGGGGAGTTGAACTCGGGGCCTCACACATGCTTTTGGCAAGGGCACAGTGAGTGAGCCATACCCACAACCCATTTATTACTTTGTATTTTGAGACAGGGTCTCACTAAGTTACTCAGGCTGCCTCTTGCCTCGAACTTGTAATCCTCCTGCCTCCTCTCAAATCCTCAAATTGCTGGGATTAAAGGCGGGCTCCATCACGCCCAGCCATTTTTTATTTATTTTTTTGCTAGGCAATTGGGCCAACAATGAGCCACACCCCCAACCCTCTTTATATATATATTTTTTTACTTTGAGGCAGGGTCTCACTAGGGCGTGCAGACTGCCTCTGGCCTTGAACTCACGATCCTCCTGCCTTGGCCTCCTGAGTAGCTGGGATTACAGGCATATACCATAGCACCCAGCTTTTTTTTTTTTGCTTTTTTTTTTTAATGAATACTCCTGACATGCAGTTGGTTAAATCTACAGTTGGTTGTTATAAACTCCCAGATGGAGGGGGCCTATTGGAATGTGTTTAAAAGCAAAACAGGTGGTAGTGGGTTTCCACATTTCAGAATTCAACAGAAACCACCAGATTGCTTTCCAAAGAAGCCAGACCAATTCTCGGCAGCAGGGCTTGAGAAAATCTCCACGTCATGGCTCACATTTGATACCATAAAACTTCTCAGCCATTATTTTGCCAGTAAAAGTTGACTTTGTCTGTTGGCTTTGTGCCCATTTATAATTTTGCCAATCCTGGCTTTTACCCTTTTGAGATACTTGTTAGTGGCCAATATTTGTAGTCAGATTTTAGGAGCCCAGACTCGCATCTTAATTTGGCCTGAAAAACAGCACCAAGTGGCACCTACCTGTGACGTCAGCACTGGGGAGGCTGAGGAGGGAGGATCATAAATTTCAGGCCAGCCTAAGTCTGGAGAGACCCTGTCTCAACCTCATGAAATCTCGTTTCAAGGTGGCGGAGGAGCTGGGTGCAGTGGCCACGCCTATGATCCCAGCTCTCAGAAGCTGAGCTGGGAGGATCCAGAGTTCCAGGCCAGTCTGGGCTACATGTCTTAAAAAATAAATATGTTTTAAAAAAAAAAAAGGCCAGGCGTGGTGGCGCACGCCTGTAATCCCAGCGCTCGGGAGGCGGAGGAGGGAGGATCGCAAGTTTGAGACCAGAGGCAGTCTGCGTAATTTACCGAGACCCTGTCTCAAAAAGTAAAAAAAATGGGCTGAGGTGCAGCTCAGTGATCCAGCACTTGCAGAGCAGGCAGGTGCAAGGCCCTGGGTTCAACTGAACCCCAGTACCGCAAAAAAAAAAAAAAAAAATTGGGGGGGGGGCACGCCTGGGAAATTTGGTTCTTCTGTCAAAAAGTAGTCAATAAGGCCAGGTGTGGTGGTGCATGTGGGTAATCCTGGCATTTGGGAGGCTGAGGCAGGAGGACTGATGGTTGGAGTCCAACCTGGGCTACACAGCAAGATCCTGTCTCAAAACAACAAAACTTAGTCAATAAAATTTATGTTATGGGCTGGGAAGTGTAGCTCAGTGGTAGAGCACATGCTTAGCATGTTCTTGGCCCTGAGTTTCATCTCCAGTCCAGATTAAATGATCAATTAAAATTTTATGGTATGCTTTTTTTTTTGTCTTTTTAAAGTAAAATACATATAATGAAATACACTGTGCTTTTAGTTATGTTTTGTTTGTTTTCTACTACTCACAGAGAATTTTTTCTGCCTTCCCTGTTGCCAGGCTGTGATTTTTATTATTTTTATTTTTTTAATTAACCTACACCTAATTTACTCTGGGCACTTTGAGGCTTTTTAAATGTTATTCCGTGTTGCCTGTTTCACCCAGAGGTGGTCATTAAGAAAGGGGTTGCAAGGCCAGGTATAGTGACCCACTCCTCTAATCCCAGAAACTTAGGAGGCTGAGGCAGGAGGATCACGAGTTCAAGTCTAGAGGCAGCCTGTGCAATTTAGTGGGTCCCTGTCTCAAAAAAAAAAAAAAAAAGTTGGAGGTGCAGCTCAGTGGTAGAGTGCTTGCAGAGTATGTGCGAGGCTGTGGGCTCAACCCCCAAATATCACACACACACAAAAAAACGTTACAGAGCCGAGCACGGTGATGCATGGCTGTAATCTTAGCATTTGGGAGAGTCATCATAAGTTCACGGCCAGCCTGGACTACATAGGAGTGCATTCCAAGCCAACTGGGGCCATGTATTGAGACCTTGTCTAAAAAATAAAAAAAAAAGAAGAAAAAGGAAGGGAAAGGAAAGAATGGTTAACTGGAGAAGATAATGAGAATCTCTTCTGCCCAAGGCAGATCCGCTCAATCTTTTTCTGTCTAGATTCGTTCACAGGTTTACCAGTCAGAATGGGGGACGGGGTCAGGCTGTCTTCCTGCTCCTGGGGAGGAGGTGCCAGGAGGAGGGCATACGCCCCGGGGGGGGGGGGGCAAAACCCATGCCAGGGTGTCTCTCACCAGCCAGGCCGGGCCCTCAGAGCCCTGTCCCTCTCCCCCGGTCACCACAACCTCTGGCTCTTCCAGATGCGGCCTAAAGTCATGTGGCACCTGCTCCGCCGGTACATGGCGTCTCGGCTCCAGTCCCTGCGGATGGGCGGCTACCTGTTCTCAGGCTCGCAGGCGCCCCAGCTGTCACCAGCCCTGATGCGCGCGCTGGGTCAGAAGTGCCCCAACCTGCAGCGCCTGTGCCTGCACGTGGCCGACCTGAGCATGGTGCCCATCACCAGCCTGCCGGGCACCCTGCGGACCCTGGAGCTACACAGCTGTGAGATCTCCATGGCCTGGCTGCTCAAGGAGCAGGACCCCACGGTGCTGCCGCTGCTTGAGTGCATCGTGCTGGACCGCGTGCCGGCCTTCCGTGACGAGCACCTGCAGGGCCTCACCCGCTTCCGCGCCCTGCGCTCTCTCGTGCTGGGCGGTACCTACCGCGTCACCGAGACCGGGCTGGACGCCAGCCTGCAGGAGCTGAGCTACCTGCGCAGGCTCGAGGTGCTGGGCTGCACCCTGTCGGCCGACAGCACCCTGCGGGCCATCAGCCGCCACCTGCGGGACGTGCAGAAGATCCGGCTGACCGTGGGCGGCCTCTCTGCCCCAGGCCTGGCCGTTCTGGAGGGGATGCCGGCCCTGGAGAGCCTATGCCTGCAGGGCCCCCTCCTCGCCCCCGAAATGCCCACCCCCGCGGAAATCGTCTCCTCGTGCCTCACCATGCCCAAGCTCCGCGTGCTGGAGGTGCAGGGGCTGGGCTGGGAGGGGCAGGAGGCCGAGAAGGTCCTGTGTCAGGGGCTACCCCACTGCGTGGTCATCGTCAGGCCCAGCCCCAAAGAGTCCATGGACTGGTGGATGTGACTGGGCCGCCCCTCCCTGTGGACCCAGCCCAGCACTCACCGTGGAGCCCCAAAGCCTCCGTGAAGCAAATTGCGGGGTGCATGTAATCGGGGTCGAGGGGACTGGAGGCCGCAGAGAGAAAAGCACGTGGTGGGGATTATGCGCCACCCGTGTGGCCTCGGACGTGTCTGCCGGTCTCCGCGAAGCCCGGCTCTCACATCTAGACGTAGAGATCATTGCTACCTCATCATTACTCTGCAAAGCCTTACTCTCTTTTTTGGTGCTAGGGACGGAGTCCTGAAGGCTGGCCATGGGGGGCAGCTGCACCCCTAGCCCTGCCAGGCCTTATTCTTGAGGGCGGGGGTGGGAGGAAGGCGGGGGCAGTGGCGCGCACCTGTAACTCAGCCCTCAAGGCAGGGTCTTCCTTCAGGACCCCTCAGGGTCCTCCTCAGGAATGGGATGGATGCAGATGGTCGGAGTTAAGAAGCACAGAAGCCCCAAGAGGCTGAGCCCTGTGACAAGGCCGGGAAGGACTATCTACGCATGTGCACACGCCAACGTAGGCGACAAGGCCCGGAAGAACTATCTACCTATGCATGCGCACACGCCAAGGCATGTGACAAGGCCGGGAAGGACTATCTACGCACGTGCACACGCCAACGCAGGCGACAAGGCCGGGAAGGACTATCTACACACGTGCACATGCCAACGCAGGCGACAAGGCCCGGAAGGACTATCTACGCATGCGCACACGCCAGCGCATGTGACAAGGCCCGGAAGGACTATCTATCTATGCATGCACACACGCCAACGCATATGACAAGGCCGGGAAGGACTATCTACGCACGTGCACACGCCAACGCAGGCGACAAGGCCCAGAAGGACTATGTACGCACGTGCACACGCCAACGCAGGCGACAAGGCCGGGAAGGAATATCTACGCATGTGCACAAGCCAACGTCAGTTTACCTACCTGCGTGCTCACAAGACACAGGGACTCCAAGGGGGAGGGAGGCTGGCCATTTAATCACCAAGATGCTCCTAAAGGCTCTCTCTTCCATTGTCTGCATTTGTATTCTGCCTTTTTAAAGTTTTCCACAGCGCATAGTATTTTGCTATTAAAGAAATATAATCTTTTAAAAAAAATTTTTATTCTTCCAAAAAAGCCTTCGATTTATTCCTTCAACAGGTTTTCCTTGGGCACCAAATAGTTTGCAGCCACTGTTCTGGGTTCACGAGAGTGAACAAAGCAAAGGCCCCGCAGCTCCCAGAGAAGTCAGGGTGAGAAGCAGGTACACACTCCCGCACAGCTGGGTGCAGCGGTGCACACCTGGGATCTCAGCCTTCTCGAGGCCGAGGCAGGAGGATCACAAGTTCAAGGCCAGCTTGTACTACATAGTGAGAACCTGCCTGAGAAACAAACAAAAAATCCATGGATAGTCCTGGAGCCTCAGACTGTAAGGCAGGGTCACATGACGGCAATGTGAACACGGAGTAGAGAGGGCATTGTGGGCCTCTCGGTGCAGAGTTTTTTGGTTTTGTTTTGTTTTTGTGATGCTGGAGGTTGAACCTAAGGCCTTGCGCCTGCATGCTTTGCAAGTGCTGGACCACTGAGCTGCACCCCCAGCCCATTTTTTTTGACTTTTTGAGATGGGCTCGCTAAATTATGCAGACTGTGTCTGGCCTCGAATTTGCAATCCTCCCACCTCCGGAGCCGCTGGGATTACAGGGGCTTCGGTGCAGTTTTTTGAGGTACAGAGAAGCCAGCCCAGGGACAGCTGGGAAAGAACAGCAAAGGCAAAGATCTGAGATGAGGGCTGGAGTGTGGCCCAATGATAGAGCACCCGCCTAGCATGGCTGAAGCTCTGGGCCCCATCCCTAGCATTGGAAAAAGACACAAATAACAACAACAAAACCGGGACATGATAACACAAGCCTGGCATTCTGGCATTCTGGAGGCAGAGGCAGGAAGATCTCAAGTTCAAGGGCCGCCTGTAATACACAGAGAGATCCTGTCTCAATAAATAATACAGCCCTTGAGATGGGAGTGGGCTTGACATCTTCCAGAAACAGGGAGAAGGTCCCTGTGGCAGATGATGAGCGGGGGTTGGGGGGGAGAGATCGAGAAAGGGAACTTGACAGATAAGGGGGGGCAAGGGCAAGCGGAGCCTCACAGGTGGCTCAAGGTTTAGGGATTCAGTAAGTTAACAACCCCTCTTCCTGCCTCTTGAATCAGACCACTTGAAAGACACAGGTGCCAGACGGCTCATAGTGCTGCACGTCTCTGCCGGTAAGATAAGTGTTACTTTGGGCAGAGCCAGGCTGGGGTGCGTGTGGCTCAGCTCCAGATCTGTGGGCTATAGGCCTGCCACCTGCCTGGCAGGCCAAGCCACCTCCCCTTCTGTGGGCAGAGCCAAGCGGGAGAAGAGAGCGGCGCTTGGTCCTTCCCCCGCCCCCCCCCCCCTTGGGTCCTTACTACATAGCTCAGGGTAGCCTGGAACTTGCAATCCTCCCACCTCTGCCCCCACAGGTGCTGGAATCACAAGTGTGCGCACCACGTCCAGCTCCTCCGTCACCTGGAGATGAGATCCCTCGAGGTTGAGGCAGCGTCTCATGACACCCATGCTGGCCTGGAACTCAGTATCTTCCTGCCTCAGCCTCCCAAGTGCTAGGATCACAGCTGTGTGCTCCCCAGGACACCAGGACAGGCTTGAGTCCTTATTTCAAGCTTACCCATCAGAGAGGAGCTGGACGTGTTCCTGCCCTGCTTTTCCCATTCAGGAGTGGAGTAGAAAATCCTTCATTGGGCCACGTGAGATCTGGGGATGCAGAACCTGCGGCTCCCGAGGGCTGGCTGTATTTTGATTGGGCAGCCAGAACTAATGGAAACAAGCCGCTGTCTTCCCAGGCTTTACATTGCCGGATCCAGCTGCCAGGGCGCTTGACCCTTTGACTATCAATTTTAAATCTATCAAATTTGACTATCAAATTTAAAATAGATGACAATAAATATCATATTTCCAGAAACTTCATTACATATTTTAAATCTATCAAATTTGACTATCAAATTTAAAATAGATGACAATAAATATCGTATTTCCAGAAACTTCATTACAACAAACAAAACAAACACATGGTTAGCAAAATAATTGGAATGCTTAATAAGAGTTTATAAAATACCTTTTTCCAGTGCCCGGCATAGTGGCACACACCTGTAATCCCAGCTGCTTGGGAGGCAGAGGCAGGAGGATCGCAAGTTTGAGACCAGAGGTAGTCTGCGTAATTTAGCAAGACCCTGTCTCAAAAAAAAAAAAAAAAAAAAAAAGGGCTGGGGTGCAGCTCAGTGGTCCAGCACTTACAGAGCACATAAGCGCAAGGCCCTGGGTTCAACCCCCAGTACCGAAAAACAAAAACAAAAACCCTTTCCCACCACTTTCTTGATTTTCTGCCAAATTCATGCACACTTTTTGACATACGTGTCCCAGTGGTAGTTGAAGCGTGAAGGAAGACATTTTTAAGCTGCTTTCTTCCCATGTTGTTGTTGGTAGTCTTCATCTGACTCAGCGACCCAACATACAACAGACAAAAAGCCATTGTCAGTGCTTCTATGCTATTCATAGGGTTTTCAGTGGCTGACTGTTTTTTGGGAGTGGGTTGCCGGGTCCTTCTCCCAATCCTACAGCACCTGGTGTTCCCAGATGGTCTCCTATCCAAGGACTAACCACGCCTGACCCTGCTTAGCTTTCTTCCCATAAACTCCCTGAACCTCACCACCCTCAGTGGGAACAAATGTGGCTGTTCAGCACAGCTACTCCCTAAACACCAAGACATCTGGGAGCTTTGCCTACTTCTCCACAAAAAAATAGAGCCCCGGCTCAGTGATTGAGCACTTGCAAAATGCGTGCATGAGGGGCCAACTCCCCAGTTCCAAAAGAAGAGAAAGAGAGAGATCGTGAGCCCCTTTCTGCCTATAACCTTTGAAATATTTGCAGACATTGCAAGACATTTGCAGATATTTGCAGACATTGAGTATTCTTATTGGAGTAATGCCTTTCCTACCACTGCAACAGGACTTTGCTAACTCTCTCTCTCTTTCTCCTTTCCCCCAGCTCTCAGCTGTGCCGGGGATGGAAGCCTGGGCCTTGTGCTTGCTAAGCATGTGCCCTCCACTGAGCTACATCTCAGCTCCATTCTCCATAATGAAAAAAAACCATTTTGTGAATGAAATCTTGCCCTCTTTTTCAGACAGGGTCTCACTACATTGTGTGGGCTGCCTCTGGCCTTGAACTCACAATCCTCCTGCCTCAGCCTCCTGAGTTGCTGTGATTACAGGCACGCGCCACCGCACCTGGCTCCTGCATGAAGTCTCTATATACCAATGTCAGAGCTATCTATTTTTATTGTCATTTTCTTTTTTTTTTCTGTGCTGGGAATGGAACTGAAGGCCTTTCAAATGCTGGACAAGCGCTTTGCCACTGAAGTACAACCCCAGCTCCATGGAATCATTCTTGAATCCTGGCTATCAAAATGCACATTAAATCCATCAGCAGAGAGCTGGTGGCTCTGCCTTCACTTTAACATCAGACCCGCTCCTGCCCCATCCCCTCTTTCCCTGTCATCCTTGCCCAAGCCTCTTTCAACTCTTATCAGGATTATTGCCTTAACTTTCTAGTTATCCTTCCCTGGTCTACCTTGTTTTCCTGGTATCATAGCAACACAGCGAACTTTTAGATAAACTACACATCAGATAACGTTGCTTCGGGAGCTTCACAGCCTTCATGGGCTCCCCATTGTGCTGGGAGTAAAACCCATTCTTCCCGTTGCCCAGGTAGCTCTGTATCACCCGATCTAATGTGAGTCACTTCTCTGACTTCACATTTCCTGCTAGTTTCCATCCTGCCTGTTGACTCAGACCATTGCAGACTGCAGGCTCCTGCTGTTGATGAAAGAGGCCTGCACTCTCCTGCCTCAGGGCCTTTGTACTTGCTGTTTCTTCTTCCCCTAGAAATTCAGACATTCTCTAAATTCCTGCTGCATTTTGCTGGGAGGGAAGTGGAAATACTCTTTGTGGTTAACTCTAGTTCTGTTTTCTGTCTGTTAAACTGTCGCTCTTGCCCCCCAGCCCCAGCCCAAGCAGTTGACAGATGTTATAGCCCAAAGATATTGCGAGTCAGGGAAATGTCTTTTTTTTTTTTTTTTTTTTGCAGTGTTGGAGATGTAATCCAGGGTCTGGCACATGCTAGGCAAGTGCTCCTCCACCAAGCCACACTGGCAGCCTGAAATGCTTGTTTGTATGTTTGAGACAGGGTTTCTCTACGTAGCCTGGGTGGGCCTGGAACTTCCAAGCCTCCTGCCTCTACCTCCCAAGTGCCGGGATTACAGGAATGCACCACCATGCCCCGCTGGAAAATGCTTTGTTAAATGAGAACTTCCCAATCAAGAACAAAGGTTTTATGGTTGTTTTCAAAAAGCAGTTTCTTTGGATCGCAGGTCTGTAACATATATTGTTGTTGGTAGGTGCTTTGGAGTTGCGTCTAACTCATGACCCTCATAGGGCTTTTGTTTTTGTTTTTTGCAGTACTAGGGGTTGAACCCAGGGCCTCACGCTTGCATGCTTTGCAAGTGCTGGACCACTGAGCTGCACCTCCAGCCCATTTTTTTTTTTTTTTTTTTTTTTACTTTTGGAGACAGGGTCTCGCTAAATTATGCAGACTGCCTCTGGTCTCAAACTTGTGATCCTCCTGCCTCTGCCTCCTGAATCGCTGAGATTACAGGTGTGCGCTACCTTGCCCAGCTCCTCATAGGGTTTTCAATGGCTAATTGTTTCAGGATTGCTTTGGGAGTGGATTGCCAAGTCCTTCTCCCATTCTTGCAGTGCTGGGGATTGAACCTGGATCCTCAAGAGAGTACAGAGCAACTCCCTACGAACTGAGATAAACCCCAGCCACATAATATATATAGCAAGTTCAAAGTCAGCCTGGCTTATGGGACCAAGGCCCAGTCTGGGGGGTGAGATAGCACCCTGAAATGGAATGTAATATCATGAGTCTCCTGAAGATGGAAACATCCTACGCGATTTGCTATATAAATTACTGGTGTCTCAACAGAAATTTAAAGAACTCTAACATTGCATTCCCCATGTGTCTGTCAGCTTGTCATGCTATGGGGGTTTGAGTATTGCTGTGATGCTGAAAGCTATGGCACTGGTATTTCAGATACCAGCAGGGCCACCCGTGGTGGACAGGTTTCAGCTGAACTTGCAGACTAAGACAGAGTAGGGAGAAGGATCCAGCAGTCCACTCCCAAAACAATTGGCCACTGAAAACCCTATGAATAGCAGAGATGCACTGTCAAATAGTTGTTTTTAGGTGCCACTGAATCAGTATGCAACTCATAGCGACCCTACATACAACAGGCAAAACACTATTGTCAGTGCTTCTCTGCTGTTCATAGGGTTTTCAATGGCTGACTGATTTTTGGGAGTGGGTTGCCGGTTCCATCTCCCAAGCCTACAGCACCTGGTGTTCCCAGGCGGTCTCCTATCCAAGTACTAACCAGGCCCGACCCTGCCTAGCTTCCAAGATCTGATGGGATCGTATGCCACAGAGCTATGGCTGCAGGCCACTGTCAAATAGAGTGCCTGAAAAAAAGATTGTGTGCAGGGCATAGTCCCAGTAGGGTTTTGCTCTGTTTTACAGAAGGTTGCTGAATTGGATGAGACTTGATGGCACCTAACAACATTTAACC
Organism: Pedetes capensis; assembly: GCA_007922755.1. Taxonomy (NCBI): domain Eukaryota; kingdom Metazoa; phylum Chordata; class Mammalia; order Rodentia; family Pedetidae; genus Pedetes; species Pedetes capensis. Next base: position 15,197 of record VMDO01007951.1, read on the forward strand.
ATTTATTAGTAGTCTATTTTAACTTTACCTATTGTACTTTTTTTTTTTTTTTACTAATATCTTATTGCTTTTTGTTTCAAGTTACTAGAAGTTTAAGGATGCTGAGGATGAAAACGTGCTGGGGATCACATTCATGCTAGGTAAGAGCTCTACCCCTGGGCACGTTACACCCTCAGGCCTTCGTTGTGTGCGTTTTACTGATGGAAATATACACAATTAACTTACCAGGCTACATGGAATGGTATTTTACATTGCAGTGGATATAAAAGCTTTACACCATACATGTCACATTGCCCCCTCATCATTATGAAGTAGCTGTAGATTTTGTCGAAATAAATCAAAACACCCCAAAGGTGTTACAGCTTCATTTCAGCAATAACATAAAGAACTCAAGTGTACGGGGCTGTACTTACCCAGATGCCATTTCTGTTGCTTCCTCTTCATTCCTAGTATTCCAAGGTTCGTGCTCACACTAGTTCTTTCTCAAGAGAATTCTTAACATTTTATTTAAAGCATGTCTGCAGGCAACGATTCTTGGTATCACTTCATCTGAGAACTTCTCTTTAATGACTAAAGGATATTTTTGTTAGATACAGCATTCTAGGTTGGCATTTCGTTCCAATGTTTTTAAAATGTTTCTACATTTCCTCTTGGCCTTTATGGTTTCAGGTAAGAAATCCAGAGTCAACTGAATTATTCTACCATAAGCATTTTTGTAAATATTTTCAGCCCTGTTTTCAGGACTTTTTTTTCTTTTCAGTACTTTGGGATGAGCCCAGGGCCTTGTACATATTCTGAAGTGCTTTAGCACTGAGCTGCACCCCCATCCCATTTTTAAGTTTTTATCTTGAGACAAGGTCTCACTAAGTTGCGCAGGCTGCCTGACCTCAAACCTGCAATTCTCCTTCCTCTGCCTCCAGAGTCACTGGGATTACAGGTATGAGCCACTGCGCCCAGTGGGATTTTCTTATTTGACGAACATAGTAGCACGTATCTGTAATCCCAGCATTTGGGAGGCTGAGGCATGAGGGCAGTTTGTGGTACATAGTGAGCTGGACGGCATTCCTGGAGCTACACAGTGACACCTTGTGTCAAAAACAGAAACAAACACCGAAAAAACCCCACAGGATTTTTTTCTTTGGTTTCCACCAATTTCATTATAATGTTGGGGTTTATTTTCTTTAGGTCTATCAGGTTTTCTGTTCAGTGAACTTCTTGCATCTGTGTCAACAAATTTGAGAAGTTTGTCATCACTATTATTCAAATACTGGCATGCATTACTCAGTGACAGGCAATAATTGTAGGCCTTGCCATAACCAAGATTTTTGATATATATAGCATCACTCAAAAGAACAGATGGAGCTGGGTACGGCGGTGCACGCTTGTAATCCCAGTGGCTCGGGAGGCGGAGGCAGGAGGATCGCAAGTTCGAGACCAGAGGCGGTCTGTGTAACTTAGCAAGACCCTGTCTCAAAAAGTAAAAAGATGGGCTGGGGGTGCTGCTCAGTGGTCCAGCACTTGCAGAGCATGCAAGTGCAAGGCCCTGGTTTCAACCGCCAGTACCACAAAAAGAAAAGAAAAAAAAAAAAAAAAAAAGAACAGATGGGAAATTTGGAGGGGTCAGTAATAGTATCTTTGTAGAGTTGTCAAGTGTGTTAGAAATATCAGTGTGACAGTAATCAAGGTGGTAGGTCTGGAGTAATATTTGTGGGTATGAACCCACACATTAGTAAAGCATACATTAAGGTAAGTAGTTTTCTCTGAAACCAAAGGGCAGGCATAACATAAAGTTGGCTGGGTGTGGTGGTGCACACTTGTAATCCCAGCACTGGGGAGGCTGAGGCAGGATTGGGAGTCTGAGGTCAGTTTGGGGTACACACTGAGAATCTGTTAAAAAAAAAAAAATCCACATGGAAAGCTGTGCAAGGTTAGCCGAAGGCACTAGGAAGATAGTGTCCTTCACTGGAAATGTCCATGGATTGATATGCCTTCTGAGGAAACAAACAAAAAAAAATGTTTTAATCCAGTTTCAGAGTAGCACAGAGAGCACTAACCTCTGACTTCCCCATGGGCATGGAGCACACAGCTGTCAATGCTACAGCTGGGCTTATACCAAGATGGTAGGCTAAGCTGATCGTGAGCTTGAAGACAGAACCCCAAATGTCAAAGTAAAAAGAGCCAAACCTGTGTGTGCAATGTGTGCCTGAGGAGTGGGCATCGCTGGGGGGGGATCTGATGAATCAAGTGAAGCCATCCCCAGCGTGAGGTCGGATGGTGGGCGATGGCTTCACCTGGAGAGAACTCCTCAGGGAGGCGATGCCTGGCCTGGGACACTGGGCTGCCATTTGTTAATGATGCCATCAGCTACCACTAGGAGTTCAAACCCAAGGAAGCCAGCCTGCAGAACAGACTTCACCTGTGACCTGCTTGTGCTCACTCAGGCAACCGTGAGTAAGTTCTTGGGGGCTGCACATGCCTTATTTCAATCAGGATGGCATCCAGGATGGGTTGGGCATGGTGGCACACATCTGTGACACCAGCACTTGGGAGGCTGAGGCAGGAGGGTCTTCAGTTTGAGGCCAGTCCAGACTACATAGAGAAGCCTTGTCTCAAAAAAAAATGAATAAAAATAAAAAATAAAAAAATAAAAATAAAATAAAATAAAATAAAATTCAGGCTGATTATCTGTGGTACCTGATTATCTGTGGTGTCACTGCCAATGTCAAAAGCAGTACAGGCTAAACAGCCACACACACACTTGCAAGAGAACCACGCCATAACCCGTTTCTCTCCACAGACACACACGACACGCAGGTGCACAGGTCTCTCCCACTCAGGATTTATTGTTCAGCTTGTTTGGGGTCACCGCCACACTGGATGGCCTTGGGGTTACCAAGGGGCTGCAGCCCTGAGGGCCATCCGTGACACAGCACAAGCCTGCTGAAGCATCGAGAGTATATAAATCTGGATCACTCAGCTTAAGACCTAGGAGTGCTGTGTATCCAAGGGCTGCCTTCAGGAAGTGCTAGTGATGGCTTTTGGCACAGGAGAGGACAGGAGGACCATCCAGGCTCACGGGAGGTTTCCTGTTTCCACAGTACACAGAAGGACAAATCCAGGAGAGGGTCTTATTGTGGATCTGAGCTGTTGCTTGACTCAGGAATGTGACATGACTGCTTTGGCCTCTGGGGAGTGGATCTAGACAGAGAAAGAAAGTTTAAGGTTCTCCATCCCTGCACTGCCTGATATTGCAGGAGTTCTCATTGGTGAAACTGAGGTATTTTGCTATTAGATTTTCACTCATCCTTTCTCCACTCACTTCTTCTCGCACCTTCATCTTTTATCTGAAGGGATAGGGAAGGAAAGAGGAACAAAGACATTTTGACAACATTGAGAGCTGCTTTCTATCCACATCTTCAGTGCTGTGAGCTATGGTAGGTGGACAATGTTTAAGAGTATAACCGACTATAGAATCGACACTGACGTGGGATTTGCACCATGGGTACAGCTCAGTGACAGGATACATGCTTAGCATATGTGAAGCCCTAGGCTCAATCCCCAGACAAAATAAACACGTAAACAGGATGGGTTTATATTCTAAGACCTTGCTTTTGGCCAGGTGAAATCTGAAAGGTGTAGCAACTTTACTGGAATGGTGTTGCTACACAGGAAAAATAGAAATATCAATTCTGTAAAGATCAAGGCCAAATCACAAATGTTCAACACACAGGATTTCAGGGCAGGGGAATACAATTCCCACATTTGGAATATTCAGATTCTCTTGGGTACCAACCACCAGTTTACCAAAGGCTGAGGAATAATGTTAGGTAGAAAATAACTTTGTGTCCTTCCTTACCTTCATAGAGTTCGTCTTCACTGTGAAATCACAAATGAACAGCAAAGTACTCAGCAGAATTACTTTTCCATGTATCACAATCCAGTGTTTCCACTGTAAGATCTTACATATTTAATAAGTCTCCTGAAAATGAGGACTTTTGTATTTCCATCTACGGCTCCAGGCTTGAGTTCTTACCATGCTGTGCTGTGATCAGATCCCAGTGGCTCTCAAGCATTTCTTAAATTCACTGGGCAGCTGTGAATAATAAATCTTTTGTATCTTTGATGCAAACAAACATCATTGAGGGCCATCCCACATTCTTTAATCAAGTTTCCTTTTTTGTTGCATTTTTTGAGACAGGGTCTCATGATGTCCCTTAGGCTGGACTGAAACTTCCTATGTAGCCCAGGATAGTCTCCAATTCATGCTGCTCTTGTCTCGGCCTCCTAAATGTTGGGACTATAGGCTGCACCGCCATGCCTAGCTTGTTAATAAGTTTTTTCACCAGTATAAACTCCACTGTGAGGATTAAGACATGAGGGATTCTGAAAGGATTTTTGGCGTTCCTCCCATCCAAAGATTTTCTGTTCGGTTTGAGTTACTAAATGTTCAGTTAGTAGATAAACCCTGCTGTGGGCTTTCTCACATTCCTGATATTTACAGGGCTTTTCCTTATTGTGAATTCTTACGTGGTGATAGAGGTTTGAAGAAGTAGTGAAGGCTTTCCCACATTCATTACATGCATAGGGCTTCTCGCCTGTGTGAGTTCTGACATGTTCTGCTAGGCTTGAAGAAACGGTGAAGTCCTTCCCACAGTACTTACATTTATAGGGTTTTATCCCTGAGTGAATTCTAATGTGCTTATTAAGGCACGAGGAATTTCCGAAGAGTTTCCCACATGCTTTACATTGAAAGGGCTTTTCCCCTGTGTGAGTTTTTAAATGTTCAGTCAGCAGATAACACCTTTTATAGGCTTTCCCACATTCTTTACAAACAAAAGGCTTCTCTCCAGTGTGAGTTCTTATGTGTACTATCAGACACGAGGACGTAGTGAAGGCTTTCCCACATTCCTTACATTCATAGGGCCTCTCTCCAGTGTGAATTCTGACATGTTCAGTGAGACTAGAAGAAACAGTAAAGTCTTTCCCACAGTACTTACACTTATAGGGTTTTATTCCAGTGTGAATTCGAATGTGCTTATTACGGCATGCAGAACTTCGAAAAGACTTCCCACATACCTTACAATCAAAGGGTTTCTCCACCATATGAGTTTTCAAATGTTCAGTCAGCAGGTAAGACCTTTTATAGGCTTTCCCACATTCCCGACATTCATAAGGTTTCTCTCCACTGTGAGTTCTTACGTGTTTCCGTAGGTAGGAGGAAGCGTGGAAGCCTTTGCCACATTCCTCACATTCATAGGGTTTCTCTCCAGTGTGTGTTCTTATATGTTTACGCAGGTAGGAAGAAGCATGAAAGGCTTTCCCACATTCCTTACACTCATAGGGCTTCTCTCCGCTATGAATTCTTAAATGTTCAGTTAGGTTTGAAGAAACAGTGAAGGACTTCCCACAAACCTTACATATGTATGGTTTCTGACCAGTGTGTGTTTGTAGGTGTGTAGAAAGTCCTGAGCGCTTAGTGAAGGCTTTTCCACATTCCTTACATTTATAGGGTTTTTCTCCAGTATGAATTCTAAAATGTTCAGTTAGGCTCGAAGAAGTAGTAAAGGACTTCTTACATTCCTTACACTCATAGAGTTTCTCCCCAGTATGGGTTCGCATGTGACTATTCAGATTTGAAGAATATCCAAACACTTTCCCACAAACCTTACATTCATAAGGTTTCTCCCCCGTGTGGGTTCGCATGTGACTATTAAGGTTTGAAGAATATCCAAAGACTTTCCCACAAACCTTACACTCATAGGCTTTTATGGTATACATTTGAATAGGCATAGCTCCACCTGTGGAATACTTAAAGTCTCTTGCAAACTGCGTCAATTCGTAGAATTTTTCCCCATTGTGGTTTCTCATATGTGCCTGGAAGTATGGCTGGTTAAGGAAGGCATGGTCACTGCATTCAAAAGGTTTGTCCTGTGACTCTGTTCTCTTATAAATGATGTTGGGTGTCAGACTAAAGGTTCCTTCACGTGGATTCAACAAAGAAAATTCCTGTCCTGCAGAGGTTTTCTTGTGCAGACTGGGAAAGTATTTTCCATTCAGATTTGAGTCACAAGTGTTCTTTGAACTTTCAGTTTTCACATGTGTCTTAAAATATGAGTGTTCTCTGAAGATTTCACAGAGGTCCCCTATGCTGTAGTTTCCAAGCTGCTGATGAAGGGAGAAATGACAGTTAATGGCTTGTCCAGAACTAGTGGATTCCACCTATCTGAATGCAGAAACACTCGGATGCTTCTTGACACTTTCATTACATGTATATCATTCCTGCTCTGGATTTCTCTCAGGTTTAATGAAGGGATACTACTGCAAGAATCCTAGGACATTTGAGCTAACCTTGGAATGATTCCAGCATGTTTTCATAATATTTAAGAAATTTTGATGGTGCATGCCTGTAATCCCAGTGACTAAGGAGGTAGAGGCAACAAGATTGTAAGTTTGAGGCCAGAGGCAGCCTGCATAACTTAGTGAGACCCTGACTCAAAATAAGAAATAAAAGACAGGGGCTGGGATTTAGCTCAGTTGGTAGAGCACTGCTTTGCAGTCTCTGAGGTCCTGAGTTCAATTCCCAGCACAACAAAAATAGGAGAAGGATGTGGCAATCCACTCCTGAGGCTATCCCGAAACAATCAGTCATTGAAAACCCTATGGGGGTTGCTATGAGTCAGACACGACTTGACGGCACCTAACAACAACAATTGCAGCTTGATGGATCTTGGGACTCGAGGATTTTTAGTGGACACAGCTGTTAATACTATAAGTTCTCTAAATAGAATGATGTTAAGACAAAGTTAAAAAAAAAAAAAATAAATTAAAAAAAAAAAAAAAGATGGGCTGGGAGTACAGCCCAGTGGTAGAGGACTTGCAAAGTATGTGCAAGGCCCTGAGTTCAACCCCAGTTAGTTGTGTGGGAATTGTACTTGTGGTAACTCTGGAGCCCCAAGTTTTGAGTTGGGATTAGGGTATCCCAAATTCATCAGATTTATAGTACCCCAAAGAGACATTTCTCCCACAAAGATGAATGATTGCAAGCATCTCTCATGGACACTGATTTTCTACAAAGGAATTCTCAATCTTTTGAGTGTGATAAGTAAGGAATCTCCCTCAGCTAACTTCAGAGCTCATGGACACTGTTGCTTCTTTGCTATTAATGAATGGATGAATGATGACTGAAATACATTAATTAGAGCAGCGGTCCCCAACCTTTTTTGGCACCAGGGACTGGTTTTGTGGAACACAATTATTCCACGGACAGCGGTGGGGATAGAGATTGGGTGGGTTCAGGATGACTGAGGCCGATTACATTTATTGTGTAAATACAGAAGCTTTGCTTGCTGCCCACCACTCACAACAGTATGGGTTCTCAGGTCAGGGATGGGAATCCTTGATTAGAAGATGATTATGATTGTTAACATTATCATGACAGCCTTACAGCTCCTGCCATGTGATTTTAATCAAACTGAATGAAGGAATAGCAGAGCCAGAATCCTGTGGCATTGGCTCTAATGTTAAATTTTTTTTTAAAGATTCATAAAATTGCTTTAAAAATTCAACATCTAGTTACATATGAAGAAATGTATACTTGTATAAACCTTGACGGTTTAGGCTTCATGATGGGCTTGGGACACCCCAAAATTACACTGAGACTATTTCTCCAGACACTTTGTTCCCTCCTAGATAAATGATACTTATTTTCTAAAACAGAATTTGCAATCTTCTCTGAGTGTGGGAAATAACAAACATCCTTTGCTAATGTTACCATTTGTATCCCACTGGAAGTTTGTTCCCTCAAAATAGCTTGTTGAGACGTTGACTCTTCAGGGCTAAGTTGCATTTTCCATTCTAAAGGCAAACAGAGAAACAAAATTAAGGTTTAAAGAAAGAAATGATATGTTGCAGGAGTTAAAGGTGATAGGGCTCATTTGCATATGTTTCAATTAAACCTGTTTTTTTTTTAAAAAAAGAAATCAGTTGGGAATGTGGCTCATGGCAAAGGACTTGGCTAGCATTAGCAACCCCTGGATTCCATGTCCCCCCAGCCCAAAGGAGGTGGAAGGAGAATGCAAACTTTGAGCATTCTAACCATGTAAAAAATTTGGCAAGGGTAAGGTTATATGGCAGAGTTTTAGACAGTTGCTTACAAATTAATTCCGTGAAAATTAAAACTGATGGTGAGTAAGAATATGATCGGGGTTGAAAAGGAGAAAGATCTGGACAAACGACACCACAAAATGATTAGAAAGAAACACAAAAGGCCATTTTATGAGATCAGAGGAAGTTTGAGGGGACAGAAAATAAGAGGAAGAGAAGGATAATCGGATAATCGCCTTGAACCTTCTGAGGTCAGCTGCATGTTAAAGAGTTTCATTACAGCAGGGCTGTGTGGCCCATACCTGTAAATGAGACCCTACCTCAAACCAAACCAAACCAAACCAAACCCCAACACTCACTATTACTTCCAAACTTAATGAATTTCTTGATCACAGCTGTTCTCTGTGAACACTTACCTGGAAGATCTCCTCTCTGCGCTATCCATAAATCTTCTTCCAACCAGGAGATCACACTGGGCTTGACCACCTCCCATCCTGTACACAGGGAAAGATACACTCAAGGAGGACAGTCATGCAAGAAAGCCTAAAAAGTATAAATTCAGGAGTTATGGGGGTTTATTAGTTTCATTTTTTTCCAGTGCTGAGGAACAAACCCAGGGCCTTGTACATGCAAGGCAAGCACTCTACCACTTAGCTAAATCCTCAGCACCAGAACTACTATGTTTCTTTATTTTGTTTTGTTTTCTTCTGTTTTTTTATATTTTTATTTTACTTTTATTTTTTGAGACAGGCTACAAGGAATGATGGCTATCTTACCTAGCGAGGCCAGGTTCTGAAAGTTCTCCAGCATCACCTCTCTGTATAGGTCTCTGTGGGCTTGATCCAATAAAGTCCACTCCTCTTGGGTGAAGTCCACAGCCACATCCTCAAAGGTCACTGAGTCCTGAAACATCACATACATGGCCGCCCTGAGTATCAGGTGACAACAGTAACATCTCCACAATGCTCACCAGACGAGGAAGGGAAACTGAAGGCTGTCTGGGGATCAGAGGGCTTCCACTGCCTACCCCAGGGGTCAGAGGTCCACGGACCTCTTCCCTACAGCCACACTTAGCTCCCTGTCCATCTGCTCTAGCACAGGGCCTTAATGACCCTTCTGATGCATGAACCGACTGCACAGCTAGATGAGAAGACCCTTATTTTGTACTAGGAGAGTACTGGCCTGAGTACAATGTATCCGCTTGAACAGTGTCTCACGGAAGAGAGCTCTTTCTTCCTCCTTAACACTTAACAGAATTCTTGGTAAAATAATAAACTCCCTGGTCACCATGAGGGTCACCATTAATTAGTAATCACTGAGATACTGGGGTGATTTGCAGGTACCACCTCATCAGTAAGAGAGATGCCACTCCCTGGGGATGTCAGCTGGGGACCCAGTCCTGACTCAGGCCTTAAGAAAGTGTGGCGCCTTCTGCCTAGAGGCAACTCCTGTACCTGGTGGAGGCTGGCATGCTGTTGATCGGGACACGGTTTCTGCATACCTGGTAAGAATGTGTCAAGCAGTCAGCCACCATCCTTTCTGCCTTTCTCTTTTCTTCAAGAAGGCAGGCTGGGTCCCGAGGAAGAGCTCCTGGGAAAGAGAAGGTGTGAGACCCCAGAGCTGCCCAGGCAATCCTGCACGCCCCCGCACACACTGTTCCCTTGTATTGCACAAACAGGCCCTTCTCCTCTAGAGCTGGAGAAAGGATTTTTGAGCCACACTTACCCATCACAAAACTGTAATCGTCTCATTTTACAGGGGAGGAAACCTATGGGGCGCACATCTCCCTGTATGGCCTGGATGTTTGGAAAGGTGTTGCCACACACACAGATACTAAACACAATTCACTCAGGACCCTCGGGTGAGGGGTGTGGACTCCTGTGGCCCTCGGGACACCAGCGGAGATGGGAGAAAGGAAAAGCCTCAGGCGCCTTTGCCTTGCAGTGACAAACACAGCTCTTTATTTCTCTGCCCTTTATGGGGCGGAGAGAAAACTCAAAGCATACAGCCCCAAGGGCAGATGCTTCCATGTTGGTGGTCTCGGTGGGGAGCAAGTTCTTTCCTTGTTGATGGTCAAGGTGGGAGAGTGTTCTTTCCTCACTGAAGGGCTGGGCAAGAGAGTGGAGGGAGCTGTTTCCTCATCAGTGGTCCGGGTCAAAAAAGGGTCTTTCCTTGGTGGTCGATGGTCCAGGAGAAAAAGGGTAGAGCTGCCTCAGTACAGCTCCTTATATAGCTCGATCATGGAATGGCCTGAGCCAATCAGCTTTGAGTCCAATTGTCCAATCAGGTTCGGGGGATCTGTGAAGGGTTTTGTGCAAACGTCCAACCAAGTTACTTTCATTTTCTAATTTATAAACCAGATATTCAAAAGCTATTTTCCCAGTTTTGGGGTTTTTGCCAATTTCCTCCCAACTTCTCCCTACAGAAACCTAAGCTCAGAAAAACCATGGCTTAATTGGCCCGGGGTGAAACATCTCACAACAGAGAAGGCAGCGCACAGACCAGGGGGCTCGCTTGTGACAGCATGACCCAGCCCACTTCAATGTCTCCAAAAAGGACAGCGGGGTAGACAGGGCTGAGGCCCAGGCCCTAGGCTGTATTTTGTGAGAAGGTTGTAAAGAAGAGTCTGTGAGGAGGAGCACCCACAGGACTGGCCAGAGGCCAGATCAACGGCTGCCATACCGAGGGCCTGAAGGTGAAGCTTGCCTGCTGCTCCTTTCCTTGATGTCAAGGGCCCCCTGGGCAGTTTACGCTTGAGATGTGTAAATCTCCACTCCTCCTCCTGGAGCCTGTTCCCATCCATCACCCATAAACACCACTTGCTCATCAGTCACCGACACATTAGCTGGCTCTCCACGGATAATACAGACAGAAGCCACTAAATACAGTACGCACTGTACCACAAGTACTGCTAATGCCGGGTGTCATTTAGGAAGGACCAGTGCGTTTGGTGGGCTGGGGTTTAGCTCACTTGGTAGAGCGCCACTCTGCAGTCTTTGAGGTCCTGAGTTCAACTCCCAGCACCGCAAAATATGGGAGGAGGTGGTAATTCATTTCTGAGGTAATCCCGAAACAATCAGCCATTGAAAACCCTATAAGGGTCGCTATGAGTCGGACATGACTCGATGGCACGGAACAACAACAGTGGGTTTGGATTCACAGTAGGAGGTAAATTTATACCTGGGTTCAATCCTCAGCACAGGGAAGGGAAGGGAAGAAATGAAATGAAATGAAACGAAACAAAAAGAAAAAAACCCAAAAACCCAAAAAGTGCGGTCTACAAATATTCATATTAACATATGGACAGGCACCTAAGTATGTCCAAGAGAAAGTAATGTATGTTAAAATGACACGCTGCAAAAAAGAAAAAGCAAATTCTCAGATGAAGCTTTCCTTTGCCTAAGGCAAGGAGAAAGCGGTCCTCTTGAACTTTTTTTCTTTTTGTCCTCCTTTCTTGGCGGTGCCAAGGATGGAACCCGGGGCCTCCCGACTGCCAGGCAAACGGTGGGCCCTGAGCTGCACACTCCCAGCCCTGCACCGATTTCTCATAGCGCTCACCGGTCTGCGGGGCGACCGCCAGCTCCATGGGGCGGGAGGGACGGCCGTCAACCTGTCTCCGACGGCGGAAGTGCTTTTCCTTTGGGGGGGGGGATTTACATAGCTTGCTTTGGGGACTCCCGATGGGGACAAAAGGGCGGAGGAAACCCCTGGGGACACGGTGTGACGACGCTCCGCGCCTCGGCTCCGACTCGGCGGCCACTGCGGGGCCTCCGGGCCTTTTTTACAGGGGCCTCTCGGCGGCCCGGGGCAGCTCCGTCTTTTAACGAGCCCGCCTCACACGGAACTCGTCGCGATCCGGACGAACCCAACGAAAGGGAACGACACAGGTACTGGAGCCTCGGGGAAGTACGTCACTAAGAAGGAGCCGGATTGCTGACGTCACTTCCGCTCGCGGGCTCGGGCGGCGGGGGGCAGAGCTTCTGGGTTTTCGGCCTCCGCCAAGTTGGGTCTGGTTGGGCTGAGAAACTGCTGAATGGACGAGAGCCGGCTCTGGGGTCAGATCAGTGAGGGAAACGAAGGCAGAAACCCGCTCCGGGTACAAAGTTGCTGTGAAAACACAGCCTGTGGGCGGAGCTAGGCGGGGAGGTGGGAGATTAAGGCGGGACCTCGCTCTGCGTTGGGTATGGCGGGTGGGATGGATCACAATAGCGAGTGTGGGTTGGGCTCCCACGCTTCGGGATACTCATCAGAATATTTTTTCACCCATTTTTTTTCTTCCTACCTTCCCCGCCCCCCTTTTTTTCCCCTTGTTTTTTTGAGACATGGTCTCACATCTGTAGGTGAGGCTGGCCTCCAGCTCGCGGGGATTCTCCTGCCTCAGTCTCCCGAGTGCTGGGATTACAGGCATGCGGCACCACGTCAGACTAATCATCAGAATATTTTCTACGAGCCCCCACCCACGTCACTAGAGCCCTTAGTTATTTCCCGTGTTGACAAATCTGCCAATCCATTAAATATCTTTCGTACATACACTCCAACTTTTAGGACTTTATTTTCTTATTTTTTTAAAGACACCATGCTAAACTCTACATTTGGATTCCTTTACGTTTCCAACCATATATAAAATTATATATAATTATGCATATTACATATAATTTTATATACATGTAATTTTGGGGGCGGGGCTCTGGGAACCAAACCCAGGGCCTACCACTACATAATAGGCAAGCACTCTTAGCACTGAGCTACGTCCCAACCCTCAATGTTATGTTGTATAGAAATTTTGAATTGTTTTTGTTTCAAATATGCTTTCATTTTTAGAATCCTACCAAATGATTTTAAGACCTCCTGTCCTAGATTATAAAATCACACTGACATCAGGCATCTTTGGTTAATTCAGTAAGGATTGCAATGTGTGTGTATGCTGGGGCTCAAACCCAGGGCCTTGCATGGTGCTAGGCCCTACCACTGAACTACATTCCCGGCTGGATAGAGATATTTTAAAATATCAATTTACCTATCCATTTTACCAGGAATTCTTCATGTACATCATCCAATGTGTCTAAGGATCCAGATTTAATACTATTTTTGCTATGTCAATATTCATTTGTTGATGTGCACATTTTTTTATGTAGCCAAAGGAGATGGTTTTTCTTATAATTCAAATGCCCTACCTTGCCTACAAAAGTCCCTATCAAATTCTGGAATGTTTGTTATCTTTAGCAAGGGTAGTCTTGCATGACTTTAGTCCCAGCTACTTGGGAAGCTAAGATGGGAGTGTCACTTGAGCTTATCAGATCAAGTCCAGTATAGACAATACAGGAAGACCTCTTTTCAAAATGAGAATGAATAAATAAAATTTATTTTTAAATTATACCTTTTAATGCAGTGTATTTTGGCATGTGCTGTGAGGGTAATGGATCCAATATCCTTTCCTCTAGAAAGATGGCCAGTTGTCACAGTACCACTTAGTGAGAAACTATCCTTGACTGACTGATCTGAGGTACCATCTTCATTAGACAGTAGTTCCTATGTTGATACCCGTATCAGTTTCCAGACTGATATGCTAGTAATTCTTTACCATGCCAATATCAATATCATACTATTCTGATTCCAACAGGTTTTTTGTGGTTTATGACCTTTTTGGGGGTCTTTTCCCAGTGGTAGTCCTGCTGCTGGGAATTGAACCCAGGGCTTCCTGAGTGCTAAACACTTTACCACTGATCTACAATAATCTGCCTAATGGTTTTATATCAAGCTGTAGTAGTTAGTCATAAAAACATGATAGCTACTGCTTGTTGCCTGTTACTAATCTACATGCTTTGTAAATTTTTTTTTTAAGACAGTCTTTCTTTATAGGTCAAGCTGGTCAGGAATTCGTGATCCCCCTGCCCCAGCTTCAAGTTGCTGGGATTACAGGTTTGTGCCACATCATCTAGCTTTAAATTTTTGATGGTCATGATTACATTGATACTACCATGATTTTCCCTTTTATTTTTTAGAATAACTTTATTAAGTTATAATTTGCAAACCATAAAATTAATGCATTTGAAACTATGCAATTGAATCAATAGCAAATTGGAATTTTGCAGCCATCAAAATTTCAGAACCTTTTCATCAGCCCGTAAGAACCCGTTTTGCCACTTCTATTTTTATCCTTCCTCTTGGCAAGCATGAATCTGTTCTCCACCAGTAGATTGGCCTTTTGTAGACATTTCATGTAAATTCATATAATCTCTTGTGAATAGCTTCTTCTGCACAGTATGTGTCTCAAGGTTCATCTGGAAGGTACCAGGTATCATTCCACTTTACTGCTAAATGACATTCTATGGTATGGATACACTACATTTTATTTATCTGTTCAATGGCTCCTGAACAATTGCATTGCTTCTACTTTGGGGGTATTATGAGTAATGCTACTATAAAAATTCACTAATGTCTTTTTATATACAAACCTTTGGGTATATACTGAGAAGTGGACTTGCTGGGTCACTTGGGAGCCATATATTTAACATTTTGCAGAAATACCAGACTTTTCCAAAAGGGCTGCACATTTTACATTCCCAGTGGAAATGTATGAAGGCTCGTTTCCCTACATCCTCCCTAGAACTTATGTTCATTTTCATTTTAGTCATCCTAGTGTAGTTGTGTTATGATTCATTTCCATTTCCTTAGTGACTATGGGCTGCAGCCACAGCACGCTAGCATCCAATCCTGCCTAATCTGGAAGCTAAGCATGGTTGGCTTGGCTATTCCTTGGATGGGAGGCTGCCTGGGAATACCAGTTGCTACAGGCCAGGGAGAAGAACCTGGCAGCCCACTCCTGAAATAATCCACCACTGAAAAACCTTTGAATAACAGAGAAGCACTGACAATAGTGCTGGGCATGACACAGAATTGGAGAGTTATTCATTCTGCTGTACATAGGGTCACTATGAGTTGGACCTGACTTGACAGCACCTAATGACGACAACTGTGGAGGCTGAGTATCTGTTCATATCTTTGTGGCCACCTCTAAGTATTCTTTAGGGGAAAATGTCCTTTCACGTTTTATCTCTTTGAAAATGGTTTGTAATTTTACTAAGTTCTAAATGGTTTTCATATATTATCTGTGGAAGTTATCACAAGTACGATTTGAAAAGAATTTCTGAATTTTATGCATTATCTTTCACTTTTTTAAAAAAATACTTATTTATTTTTATTTTCCGGTACTGGGAGGTTGAACCCAGGGCCTCGCGCTTGCATGCTTTGCAAGTGCTGGACCACTGAGCTGCTGCCCCCAGCCTTTTTTCTTTTTTTCTTCTTGAGACATGGTCTTGCTAAACTTAGACTGCCTCTGGTCTCGAACTTGCAATCCTCCTGCCTCTGCCTCCCAAATGCTGGGGTTAGAGGTGTGTGCCACCACGCCTGGCTTTTGCTCTTGCTAATAGGCTTTGGAGTACAAAAGGACTTAATGTTCATGTGTTCTCTGAAATACAAACCTAACACGTCTGCTTATTTGGTTTCTCTCATCATTATGTAGTTTTCAGCACACTTATCCTGAATGTGTTTTAGCTGTATTTTAAGAGTAAGAATTACAGGAATTTGCAGGTCATCAATTTCACCCTCAGGAAATGTTTTTCAAGTAATGCTTCCATTTTATATACTGTTGAATTTATGCACGTGTAGTTTGATATATGTCCTTTCCTTTTAATTCCTGTAAATTTCACAGTGATTTGGGGGTGGTCCAATCCATCATTCCCCAAGTGCATGTTAATTACTACATAAAAAGTCAAATGCACTGTTACACCCAGACCTGCAGAGGAAAACAAGTTCAATTCTCCAGAGAGAGAACAGTGATAGCTTAATGTGAAACTTTATGCAGTACACCAACACTGAGCTAGTACTGCCGAAACAACATATTGACACACTGAGAATTTACAGTAACATCCCTTCTTTTTTTTGGGGGGGTGGTGGTGGTGGTACTGGGGGTGCTGAACCCAGGGCCTTGTCATACTTTGCAAGTGCTCTACCACTGAGCTGCACCCCCAGCCCCACCCTTTTTTTAAAATTTGAGACAGGATCTTGCTAAATTGCATAGGCTGCCTCTGGCTTCAAACTCTCAATCCTCCTGCCTGTGCCTCCCAAGTCACTATAATTAGAGGCATATGCCACTGTGCCCGGCTAGGGAAGCTTTTTGTATTACTTATGGCCATATAGATTTAATGAACGAAATGAAAACAATCTCCACTCCACATCACATCCTTTATCTCTAGATAAGGTAAAAATCTGTTCTCTCTCTCTCTCTCTGTGTGTGTGTGTGTGTGTGTGTGTGTGTGTGTGTGTGTTACCGGGGTTTGAACCCAGGGCCTTGTGCTTACATACTTTGCAGGTGCTGTACCACTGAGCTGCACCCTCAGCCCATTTTTTAAGTTTTTGAGACAGGGTCTCGCTAAATTATGCAGGCTGCCTCTGGTCTCAAACTTGCGATCCTCCTGCCTCTGCCTCCCAGGTCCCTGGGATTAGAGGTGTGCACCACCACACCTGGCCTCTATTCTTATTTTCAAGGTAGAGTATGACGTGTAAATATTTTTTCAGCCACATTTGAGGAAATGTCTTAGTTTTGGATGCTGTCTATCATCTTGTACACAAAACTCCAGCAGATGTAGTATTGGCATTCATCATCTGCCCAACCCTTCACTTGTTCTTCAAACCACTCAAATTTAGAATTCTCAGCTTTTGTTGTTTTGGGCTTTGTCCACAAAATAAGATGTGAGATTGGTAGATGTAATGCAGACCTGTTTCTTTCTGGCCACACTGGACTTCTAGTCGTCACTGGAATTAGGCTTAGAGGATATGGAAATAGAGATGTTTCTTGGCTTGAGTCACATTAACAGTAGAAATGTAGGAGAGATGATGGGGAGACAGAAAGGTGACAGGAGGGCGCTGTTGCCTGCCTCAGTGCTGGCATTTGTTGGATTTGGGACAGCAGAGGTATTCTGGAAGTTCTTCCTAGTGTCACCACAGCTGTTTGATTTGAATCCATCTGTGTGAGTCTCTGTGCTGGAAGCAGCAGCCCCAGCCGCAGCCTGGCCAGTAAGGCTCTGCCGGTGTCTGTTCCACAGGTGCACAGCACATCTCACTGGATGCCAGGTGCGTGGACAGCCAGTCACAGGACAGGCACAGGCAATGAGGACTCCATCCGTTTAATAGCCAAGTTAAGCTCATTTCCATTTAATGCTTCTGTGTCTGTTAAGATTCAGCTCCACTGTATCACTACTCACTGTCTTCATGGTCTCTTTTCTTTCTCCTTAGGCACGTTCCTCTTCAGCATTATTCCTTGGGGTTAATAATTTTTTCAGGACTCTATTTTCATTTATAATTTCTTTTACAATACATCATTTTATCCTTCAGTAATTGAGATATGCCTGCCTAGCTGGGCATGTATTCCACCTACTCAGGAGGCTGAGATGGGAGGATAAATTGAGCCCAGGAGATCAAGATCAGCCTGGCCAAAATAGCAAGACATCATATAAAAAACAAATTATGTTAAACTTTAAAAACATACTTACCTAAGTGACTTGGGAGGGAGAGACAGGAGGATTATGAGGTCAAGGCCATAAGCAGCCTTCATAACTTAGTAAGACCCTGACTCAAAATAAAAAATAAAGAATGGGCTGGGAGTGCAGCCCAGTGGTAGGGTGCTTGCAAAGTCTGTGGGAGACTGAGTTCAACTCCCAAGTACCACAAAGACACATACATGGGCATATATATATATATATATATATATACACACCTTACTCTACAAAGCAGAATATTTTACTATTAAAATGGAATGCAGAACTGAGCACCATACAAGTCATACCACTTCTGTACCTTTACACTGTATTGTATTGGACCTACATAATTTGAATCCCTGCAAGATGTTACAGTTTTTAAGCTGAGTTCTATCAAATCTTTAAAGAAGAATTAATACTTATCCTCCTCAAACTATTCCATAGAACAGAAAGTGAAGAAACACTCCCAAGCTCATTCTTTGATGCCAGTATCCCCCTGATACCAAGAACAGAGGAGGACACAACAAAAAAGAAAACTATAGACCAATTTCTCTCATGAGTTTCTCTCAATAAAATACTTGCAAACCAAATACAGCAATACATAAACATCATACACTACAACCAAGTGGGCTTCATTCCACAGATGTAAGGCTGGTTGAACATTAAGAAATGTAATAAAACACATCAACAGACTCATACAGAAATCACATGATCATCTCAAGAGATGCTGAAAAAGCCTTTGACAAAGTTCAACAGTCCTTCATGATAGAAGTCCAAAAGAAACTGGGAATAGAAGGAACATACATCAACATCATAAAGGTTATGGCAAACCTATAACCAATATTATACTAAATAGGGAAAAACTGAAAGCATCCTCTCTAAAATCAGTAACAAGTCAAGGGTGTCCACTCTCTCCTCTCTTATTCAATATAATGATTGAGGTTTTAGCCAGAGCAATAAGGCAAAGAAATACAAAGGGATACATAGAAGTCAAATTATCCCTATTTGCTGATGGCATAATCCTATACTTAAAAAGACCCGAAAAACTCTACCAGAAAACTCAGGCCTGTTAAGTACCTTTAGCAAAGTAGCATGACACAAATTCGATATTAAAAAAGTAACATTCCTATATACTAACAACAAACACAATGAAAAAGAAATCAAAACAACAATCCCATTCACAATAGCCTCAAACAACAACAACAACAACACCCCCCCTAGCATTAAATTTAACCAAGTAACCTAAAGACCTCTACAAGGAAAACTTCAAAATACTAAAGAAAAAAACTGAAGACGACATTAGAAGATGGAAAGACTTCCCTTGTTCATGGATTGGAAGAATTAATATTGTGAAAACGAGTGTACTACCAAAAGTAATCTACAGATTCAATGCAATCCCCATCCATATTCCAATGATATACTTCATGGAAATAGAAAAAACAAGCCTAAAGTTCATATGGAAGCACAAAAGACCCCAAATAGCAAAAGCAATCCAAAGCAGAGAAAGTAATACAGGATGCAGTGCAAGACCTGACATCAAATTACATTCCAGGGCCATAGTAACAAAAGTATAAAAACGGACATGAAGATCAATGGAATAGAAGACCTGGAAATAATGGGTGTATAGCCACCTGCTTTGACAAACGTGTCAAAAACATGCATTGGGGGAAAGATGGCCTTCTCTTTTTTTTTTTTTTTGCAGTACTGGCAGTTGAACCCAGTGCTGCACCACTAAGCTGCACTCCCAGCCCATTGTTTTACTTTTTGTGACTAAGTTTTGCTAAATTATGCAGACTACCTCTGGTCTCAAACTTGCAATCC
This sequence comes from Pedetes capensis, assembly GCA_007922755.1. NCBI lineage: Eukaryota > Metazoa > Chordata > Mammalia > Rodentia > Pedetidae > Pedetes > Pedetes capensis. The sequence goes on from VMDO01007951.1 coordinate 34,657, forward strand.
TGCCTCTGATGCCCCCTCCCCCAGAGAGTCCCTGGAATTACAGGTGTGCGCCACTGAGCCTGGGGCCAAGGTAGCCTTCTCAACAAATGTTGCTGGGAAAACTGGATATCTACATGTAGAATGAATGAATGTAGATCTATATCTCACCTTATATAAAAATCATTTGAAAATGGATAAAAGATCTCTTTTTCTCAGCATTGGGGAGTTGAACCCAGGGCCTCACACATGCTTCTTGAAAGTGCCCTACCACTGAACCATACTGACAGCCAACTTTTTATTTTTATTTTGGGAGAGGGTCTAAGTTACACAGGGTGCCTCTGGCCTCAAGGTTGCGATCTTCCTGCCTCTGCTTCCCAAGTTGCTGGGATTTCAGGTGTGCGCCCCTGCGACTGGCCTCTGACCTTGAACTTTCCATCCTCCTGCGTCTGTGTAATTTAGTGAAATCCTGTCTCAAAAAGTAAAAAAAAAAATGGACCGGGGGTTCAACTCAGTGGCTCAGCACTTGCAAAGCATACAAACGCAAGGCCCTAGGTTCAGTCCCCAGTACTGGAGAAAAAAAAAAGGTTCAGGGTTAGAGGCAGCTCGCCTAACTTAACAAGATGCTGACTCAAAAAGTAAAAAGTGGACTGAAGGTACAGATCAGTAGTAGAGCACTTGCAAAGTGTTTGCAAAGCCCTGGATCCAACCTCCCAGAACCACAAAAACATAAAAGTCACTACCTAATAAAGTGGAATGTGTATAGATGAAAAGAGAAACTGCATGGGCATAATTCAATATGGCAGCTTTCATAAACAGTCCAACAATCACCCTGGGAAAGTTATATTTTATTGAGGGATTTGTTGTTGTTGTTAGGTGCCGTTGAGTCGTGTTCGACTCATAGCGACCCTTATATGGTTTTCAATGGCTGGCTGTTTCGGGATTGCCTTAGGAATGGATTGCCATGTCCTTCTCCCACTTTTGCGGTGCTGGGAATTGAACTCAGGACCTCAGAGACTGCAGAACAGTGTTCCACCCACTGAGCTAAATCCCAGCCCCATTGAGGGGTACAGATATTGCTAATACAATCCTATGAAGACACCTGTTAATTTCTGCACTAAGGAGGCAAATGCAGGAGGATTGTGAGCTCAAGTCGAGCCTGGGCCACATGGCAAGACTGTGTTTCAAAATTAAAACAACTTTTTAAAAAATATTCTTTAAAAGTAAGAAAAAAAAGAAAAGAAAAAAAAGAAAAAAAAAAAAAAAAAAAAGCAAGTCATGAAATGGTTTGGGTTTGTATGAGTTCATAAAGGTGAGCACAACCCACAGGCCTGGTTATAATCAATACATATGTCATTGTTCAAGACAATCTGATACTGCCAGATCTGAAAATAGTTTTTAAATTTTACAGTTGCTGATGCTGTTAGGTATCACGGAGTTGGATCCAACTCACAGCGACCCTTTGTACAACAGAACGAAACACTCTCTGACACTGCATCATGCCCAGCACTGTCAGTGCTTCTCTGCTATTCATACAGTTTTCAAGTGCTGGCTGACTGGGGAATGAATTTCCAAATCCTTGTCCCATTTTATGTGGTGTTGGGGATGGAAAAGTCCTGGGATAGGTGACGTCTTCATCAGCAGCGAGCTTCCCCAGGCAGGTGATGCCAAGGCAGTAACAGGGTTGCTACTTGTTAACAATGATATCACCTATCATCAGGAGTCCAAGCATACAGGTGAGGCCAAGCCACAGGACAGATTTCACCCATGACCCACACGTGCTCAGACATGGGTGACCTTGTGAATAAGCTTCGGGGAGACCTGTATGTCTTATTGCAGACAATCCGGATGGCATCTAAGGCCCGTCTACAGGCCGTTACAACCCATGGAAGGGAGCTAGGATGGATGGTCTTTCGTGTTGTTGCCTACATTAAAAGTGGTAACATGCCAAAGAGCAACATTCACACCCACAAGAAAACCATTCCATTACCCACTTCTCAACATGCACATACACAATGCGAAGGTACACAGGTCTCTTCCACCCAGGATTTATTTTTGAGCTTGTTTTGGACCAGTACACTGGATGGCCTAAGAGCCACAGAGTGAGCCATCAAACGGCCGCAGCCCCGATGGCCATACATGAGAAAACTCAAGGTTGCTTAAGCATCAGAAGTGGCCAGGCGTGGCAGCACACGCCTGTAGTCTCGCTGACTCGGGAGGCTGAAGCAGGAGGGTCATGATTTTGAGGCCAGAGGCAGCCTGTGTAACTTAGCGAGACTCAAAAAATAAAAAAAGAAGCTGGGTATATAGTAGCACACTCCTGGAATCCCAGCACTCGGGCAGCTGGGCAGGAGGACCAAGGCAATTTCAAGACCAGTCTGGTGGCCTACACAGTGAGTTCCAGGCCAGCCTGGGTTACACAGTGAGACCCCGTCTCAAAAAACCAACAAATAAAAATTAAAAATAAAAATGGGCTAGTGGTGCAGCTCAAAGGTAGAGCACTTGCAAAGCATGCACAAAGCCCTGGGTTCAACAGCCAGCACTGCAAAAAAAAATATTAATAATAAAAAATAAAAATAAAATCAGAAGTAGAATGGTAGCTCAGCAAACTGCTCTATGCTCGAATGCATTCATCTTCGACCAAAAGTTTCAAGAAAAGTCTGGCTCAGTGCTTGAGCACTGTGCTAAAACCTGTAGGAGATGCCACACTTACCTGTGATGCTCCTGGGCGAAACAGAGGGGGAAAGCATCACCTTGGGCAACAGTTCCAAGCAGTAAAGACCTGTCCTGGTGCTGTGTTCATGAGCTCACTTTTTATGTACACATACATATGTACACACTATAGCCATCACGGCACCCACCAAACTTTCTAGCACTAAAAGTGAAGAGGAAAACTGAACTAAGAACAACTGAATTTAAAACAGAACTCATCACCAAGTGTGTGCCTGGCATACGTGTCTCAACCAACCGTTCTGTATGGTGCCAGAATCAATAAATACATTTACATTGTTTCTTATGGGAAAAAAGTGCTTGCACTTGAACTGACCGGCACTCAACCAGCCTTCCAGAAGATACTGTGGCTGAGTGCCAAGGTACCACTGTGTGTAACTTTGGATCGTTCAGACGGAAACCTGGTAGTGCTGTCTGTACATCTGTACCCAAGGGACGCATTCAGGAAGTGCCAGTGGTAAGTTTCCAGTATACTGGAACATGATTACCAGCCATATTCATAGGCGTTTTTCTGTTTTCACAGTACACGGAAGGACAAATCCAGATCTTATTGCCAGTCCCAGTGGCTGTCTGACAAGATGATTGCTTTGGCAATCTGTGGAGTCACTGTAGAGGTCAAAGAGAACATCCAGGCCTCTCGCTACCTCCCTGCATTACCTGATGTTACTAGAACTTCCATTTTCAGGTGCAAGGGGTATGGCTCTCCAGCCGTGGTCATGAAATTGAAGTATCTCACATGACTAGCTATTCGCTCATCCTTTGTCCACTCATCTCTTCTTGCACACTCACCTTTAATCTGAAAGCATCAGGTGTGAAAGACAAGCAAGGGTATTTCAGTAACATCTAGGGCTGCATTATATACCAAACATGGCAATTCTGAGCTACTGTAGGAGTAGCATTTTCCTTTTTTCCTTTTGTAACAGTATCATGCCAACCAATCAGAGGATATACACTGTGGAAATATTAAGTTTGTATCCCAAAGGCCACTACCAAAAAACTGTAGCAACTAAAATGAAATGGTGTTGCCAAGGAGAAAAAAAAAGACATATTGCTCCAGGAATGATCAGGGCAGAATCAAATATTCATAATAAACTAGAACCATGCAGATGGCCTTATCTTTGCCAGGATACTAGACTTCAGGGCATGTGGACAGAATTCCCATATGCCATATATTCTATTTTTCTTGGGTATTAATTAGCAAGTTTCTTAAACGTTGAGGATTAACATCACGCAAAAAACGACTTTCCCACATTCTTTACGTTCTTAAGGTTTTCTCCACTGTGATACCACAAGTGAAGATCAAAGTATTTAGCAGAAGCAGAAGCTTCTCACATATTTTACATCAGTAGTGCCCTTCCATTACAAAATTCACGTATTTAACAACCTCCTGGACAAGAGTGAAGGCTTTCATATTTTCTTTCTTCAATTCTTGGGGCATCTTCAGAGAATGGATCTTTCATGCTTTCAAAGTAAACTGGCATAATTGAGGGGTGTCCCCCACTCCTTATAAGGTTTCTCATCATTGTGAATCCATTGTGATGATTAAGACCTGAGGAATTCCTAATGGATTTTCAGCGTTCATCCCATTCCAAAGGCTTCTGTTCAGTGCGAATGATAAATGTTCAGCTAGTAGGTAAAATCTATTGTAGGATCCCCCATATTCCTGACAAATGGTTTCTCTCTCGTGTGAATTTTCACATGGTGAATTAGGTTTGAAGATGAACTGAAGGCTTTCCCACATTCCTTACATTCATAAGGCCTCTCCCCAGTGTGAGTTCGTACATGTTCAGTTCGGCTTGAGGCAGTGGTGAAATCTTTCCCACAGTACTTACACTTATAGGGTTTTATTCCCGTGTGAATACGAACGTGCTTAGTAAGGTATGAGAAATATTGGAAGGACTTTCCACACACATCACATTCAAATGGCTTTTCCACCATGTGAGTTTTCAAATGGTCATGTAGCAGATTGTATCTATTGTATGCTTTCCCACATTCCTTACACTCATAGGGTTTGTGTCCAGTGTGAATGGTTAGATGTTTTCGTAGATACGAGGAGTTCAGGAAAGCCTTCCCACATTCCTTACATATACATGGTCTCTCTCCACTGTGAGTTCTCACATGTCTACGTAGGTATGAGGAAGCATGGAAGACTTTCCCACATTCACCGCATATATGTGGTACCTCTCCACTGTGCGTTTTTCTTACATGATTACGTAGGTATGAGGAATTGAGAAAGGCTTTCCCACATTCCTTACATATATAGGGTCTCTCTCCACTGTGAGTTCTTACGTGTCTACGCAGGTATGAGTAAGAATGGAAGGCTTTTCCACAATCCCCACATATATAAGGTCTCTCTCCACTGTGAGTTCTTCCTATATGGTTACGTAGGTATGAGGAAGTGAGGAAGGCTCTCCCACATTCCTTACATATATAGGGTCTCTCTCCACTATGAATTCTCACATGCTGACTAAGACGTGGGGATGAAGCGAAGGCTTTCCCACATTGTTTACATTCATAGGGTTTCTCTGAAGCATGTGTTGGTATATGTGTAATAAGGCCTGAACGTTTAGCAAAGGCTTTTCCACAATCCTTACATTTATAGGGTTTCTCTCCAGTGTGAGTTCTAAAATGTTCCACGAGCCTTGAGTACGTAGTGAAGGCTTTTCCACATTCTTTACATTCATAGGGTTTTTCTCCAGTGTGGCTTCGCAGGTGCCTGTTAAGGTTTGAAGAACGACCAAAGGCTCTTCCACAAAGCTTACATGCATAGGTTTTTATAGTGTGCATTTGAACAGGCATGGCATGACTTGAGTAAGGAAAACGACCTGCGTTCCAAGTACTTTGAGTTTTCACATGTGTCTTGAAATATGAGTGTTCACTAAAGATTTCTCCACATTGTACATAGTCACATAAGTCACCAGCACTGCGGCTTCTTGCCTGTTGATGAAGGGATGAATCATGGTTAAAAGATATTTCAGACTTATTAATAGAATTCTATCTATATGAAGATAAAAACATGGTAACGATGATGATGATTTTTGCCATTCTAATTACATGCATACATTCCCCTGTACTATGGATTTCCTAGAAGTTGAATGAAAGATCTGTAAGGATCCTGCACCATCAAGTCTAATCTTTAAATCATACCTCTATTGTTATGAAATTTCTCTAAGAATCTTAGTACCAATATAGTGAGACTTTGTCTCAAACATTAAAAAAACTGACAAGTAAACTATGAACTATGTAAAACCAACTTAAAAGCTGGCTGTTGGAGGTGCCCACCTGTAACCACAGCAACTCAGGAGACTGAGGCAGGAAGATCATGAGTTTCAGGCCAGAGGCAGCCTGTGTAACTTAGTGAGACACTGTCTCAAGATAAAAGAAAAAATGGGGTAGGGGTGCAGCTTAGTATGGGAAAACCAAAAAACCAAAAAAAAAAAAAAAAAAACAACTTAAAATTCCATTTGCAAATAATGTGTACTTTGCTGGTACAAGAATGCCTTGAAAACACAGCAACTGTCTTATCTTTTATCCCTTATACCTGATACAGGGGCTGGAGTTTAGCTCAGTTGGTAGTATGCTATGCTGTACTCTTCTGAGGCCCTAGATTCAATCCCTAGCCCTACAGAAAGTGGGAGAAGGACCTGGCAGCCCACTCTGGAAACAACCCTGAAACAATCAGCCATTAAAAACCCTATGGACTGCGAAGAAGCACTAACATAGTGCCCAGAAGTATCAAGAAGTGTTTCATCCTGTTGTATATAAGGTCGCTATTAGACCAGATTTGATGGCACCTAACAACAACATACCTGATACATTATGAGAAAACTTTACAGTTTTTTGAAGTCTCAATTTTTTCTTCTGTATAATGGAGTTATGGAACCTTTCTCATATTAGTGAAGATCAAACAAGATAATGCAAACAAAATGGTTGACATGGTATTTTGTATTAATATTAATACAATTTTGTATTAATTTTATATTAATATTAATAATAGTATTAGTACTTATTACCTTCTATCATTATCATCACCATTTTTTTGTAATAAAAATAATCCCACATCAAAATAAATATAAGTAAATAAAAGAATCTCAGTACCCAGTTATATGAGTTGATGTGTGGGAATGAATACTTGTGGGGACTCTCAAGCCCTAAATTTGTAGCAGCATTAGGGTATCCCAAATTCATCACATTCACTGTCTTCCACTATAGACAATTCCTCCACTAGGATGAATGCTACTTTTCTCAAGTTATCTGATTTATGCTGGTTTTCTCTTTCCCTTTTTCTTTTCTTTCTTTTCTTTTCTTTAAGTTCTTTTTTGAAACAAGACCTCCCTATGTAATGCACGCTGGCCTTGAACGTTTTGATACTTCAGCCTCTCCAGTGCTAGGATTACAAGGCCTGCCTCCCTCTCCCCCGCCCATGTCCAGCATCAAGCTGCTTTTCTACAAATGAATTCCCAATTTTTTCGGAGTGTGGTAAATAAGAAATATTCCTTATTAATCTCAGAGTTTACCAATATTGTTGCCTCCTCTCTGGTGATAAGTAGATGAATGATGATATAGTATAGTATTTACAGGACAATCCTGCCTTTTAACCTTCTTATCACATTCTTATACCACCTGCCATGTTGCCCTCTTTGAAATCGAATGATCCAACAATAGTGCCAGTACCTAATTACACATATAGGATTGTGTACATGTGGGAACAAGTTTCACAACAGCTTTGGGACATCCTGAAATTCATTATACTTAGGGGACATCCTGAAATTCATTATACTTAACATATTTCTCAGATACATTCCTGTTCCCACCTAGGTGAACATTACTTACTTTCTAAAACAGAATTTACAATCTTCTGAGTGTGTAAAATAACAAATATCTCTGGTTAATCTTACGGTTCGTATCCCACTGGAAGTTTGTCCCCTCAAAAAATCCTGCTGAAATGTTGACTCTTTGGTACTAAGTCGCATTTCCCATTCTAAAGACAAACAGAAAAACAAAATTAAGGTTTGGAGAGAAAGAAATGGTCAACTGTAAGAGTTAAAAATGATACAGCTCATTTGTTTATTTTCAAATTGAACCTTATTAGAAAGAAAGCAAAGTTGAACATTTTGACTAGGTCAACAATTTGGCCATAGCCAGTGACGTGAGTTATAGACAATTTATTACAAATTGATTTTCTAAAAATTAAAACCGATGGTAAACAAGAATCACATTATCAGGGATGAAAAAGAGAAAGATCTGAACAAAGCATACAACAAAATGACAAAAAAGAAACACAAAAGGTTATTTTGTGACATTATAGTAAAGACTCAGTAGAAAGTTAAAGTATGAGAAATTGAGGATTTCCTGCCTTCTCAGATAAATGGCCCAAACGCTGAACCATCAAGTGCATCTTACAAAGGTTTCTTGTGGTCTACAGGGGTGGGTCAGTGGTAGAATGCTTGTCTAGCATGTGTGAGGCCCTGGGTTCCATCCCTAACACTGCAAAACCAAACAAAAAAAGATTCCTCATTATGCTTCCAAATCTGTTCTTCAAGAACACTCACCTTGGAGATCTCCTCTCTGCACTGTCTGTAAATCCTCTTCTTCCAACCAGGAGATCAGACTGGGTTTAATGACCTCACATCCTGTACATGGGGAAAGATTCATTCATGGAGAAGGTTAATGTAAAAGAGCCTAAACTTAGTATAATTCAGGACTTACGTTCTAGTAAAAGCAGGAGAATTATTTCAAAAGGGCTAAAGCACACAAATATCGTCTCTGTGCCCCAAAATGACTAGGTATTTCTGAACTCTGAAACCCAAATAATGCTTACGTACACATTATCAAATCACTAACACTTTGAATCAAATAGAAAATAAAGTGAAGCTGGTGCAGTGGCACGTGCCTGTAATCTCAGCAACTTGGGAGGCTGAGACAGGAGGATCGAGTGTTTAGAGGCCACAGGCAGCCTGCGTAATTCAGTGAGATCCTACCTCAAAAGGAAAAATAAAAAAGGGACTGGGGATGCAGCTCAATAGTAGACTGCTTGCCTCACATGTACAAGGCCCTAAGATCAAACCCCCGGTACTATAGAGTGAAATAAAGAGGTGTTTTCTTCTAAAGAACAAACTAAATCAGTGCTTGTATCTGGAGTTTCTGATTCAGTAGATCAGAGGAGACTGAGAATTTACATTTCTTTTTTCTTTTATTCTCGGGCAGTGCTGGGGATTGAACCCAAGGAATTAGACATGCTAGGCAAGTGGTCCCCATCGAACTACATCCTCAACTAGATAATTTATATTGGTACCAGGGTGTTGGTGATGCCATTCATCTTGGATCCCATTTTGAGAATCCCCACAATACATTAACATGTACACTAGTCCCCCGAACCATAGTTTTGTGTTCTATTTTTTTTTTTTTTTGGCAGTACTGGGGGTTGAACCCAGGGCCTCATGCTTGCATGCTCTGCAAGTGCTGGACCACTGAGCTGCGCCCCCAGACCATTTTTTTCACTTTTTGAGACAGGGTCTCGCTAAGTTACGCAGACTGCGTCTGGTCTCGAACTTGCAATTCTCCTGCCTCCGCCTCCCTAGCCGCTAGGATTACAGGCGTGTGCCACCGCACCTGGCGCATTCTATTTTTTTATACATTGTTTACCCCTTCCTCAAAATACTAAATATAAATTTAAAAAAAAAAATTTTTTTTTTTTTTTGCGGTACTGGGGGTTGAAAGCAGAGCCTCCTGCTTGCATGCTTTATAAGTACTGTACAGTGAGCTATACCCTCAGCCCCATTTTTTTACTTTTTTGACATAGGGTCTTGCTAAATTACACAGACTGCCTCTGGTCTCCAACTTGCGAGCCTCCTGCCTCCGTCTCCTGAGTTACTGGGATTACAGGTGTGCAAAACCGTGCCCAGTGCCAAACAATTTTTTAAGTTTTAAATTACACACTATTTTGAGTAGCATGAAATAAAATCTCCCATTGTCCCTCTGTATTGAGATACAAATAATCCTTTTGTCAACCATATGCATGCCACATATGCATGTTAGCCATTTAGTATAGCTTTCTCATGTGTCAAGATGACCTGTCACAATACAGCAAAGACTGTGTTCAAGTGGGGCCCTTATTTTATTTAGTAATTTCCCCAAAGCATAAAATTAGCCATGTTGCCAATTTGGATATGCCAAAGAAAGGATGTAAAATGCTTCATTTTTAAGTAAAAAGTTCAAAGTGCTAGACTTCATAAGGAAAGGGAAAAAAATGTTTGTTGAGGTTGCTAATATCTACTACAAGAAAGTCTTCAACCTGTGAAACTGTGAAGGAAAAATAAATTCATGCTAGTTTTGCCACACCTCAAAAACGATACCGAAGCTGTGTATTTATAGCGTTCAGTTCTATCTACAGTTATATCCCCCACAGATAAAGGGGGCCCTAAGAGGCTACAAGGAATGCTGGCTGCCTTACCTGCTGAGGCCAGGTTCTGGAAGTTCTCCAGCATCACCTCTCTGTACAGGTCTCTGTGAGTTTGATCCAACAAAATCCACTCCTCTTGGGTGAAGTCCACAGCCACATCCTCAAAGGTCACCGAGTCCTGAATCATCATACACATGCCCACCCTGAGTATCAGGTGACAAGAGTGGCATCTCCACAATGTTCACCAGACAATGAGGAAGGGAAACTGAAGCCTATCTGGGGATAGGAGGGTTTCCACTGTCTACCCCAGGGGTAGGGGTCTGTGGACCTCTTCCCTACAGCCACACTGGACCCACTGTCCATCTGCTCCAGGCACAGGGCCTTAATGACCTTTCCAATGCATGAACTGATAGTACAATGAGACGAGAAAAGCCCATCTCTCTTATGTCGTACTAGGAAAGTACCGGCCTGAGCACACTGCATCCGCTTGAACAGTGTCTCATGGAAAAGGGCTCCTTCCTCCTCCTCAACACCTGACAGAATTCTTGGTAAATCAATAAACTCCCTGGTCACCATGAGGGTCATCATTAATTAGTAATCACTGAGATACTGGGGTGATTTGCAGGTATCACCTCTCCAATAAGAGAGATGCCACTCCCTGGGGATGTCAGGTGGGGACTCTGTCCTGACTGGGGCCTTAAGGAAAGTGTGGTGCCGTCTGCCTAGAGGGAACTCCTGCACCTGGTGGGGGCTGGCATGCTGTTGGTTGGGACACAGTTTCTGCATACCTGGTAACAGTGTGTCAAGCAGTCCGCCACCATCCTTTCTGCCTTTATCTTTTCTTCAAGAAGGCAGGCTGGGTCCCGAGGAAGAGCTCCTGGGAAAGAGAAGGTGTGAAAACCCAGAGCAGCCCCTAATTCTCATTCACACGCCTGGACGTCATTCTGTCCTAGCACAAAAGCCCGTGTAATCCTGCACACCTGAGAAAACTCACACACACACACACACACACACACACACACACACACACACACACACGGCTGCCTCGTAATACCTGAGCAGGCCACTCCCACCTACATCCAGGGGAAGGATTTGTGGGCCACACCGCCCATCACGATAGCTATAAATGTTCTCATTTTTGCAAGTAAGGAAACTTCACACCAGGGAGATAGGACCTTTTATTTGCCCGTGGAGACCAAGTGCACGAGGAACAGGAAGCACCTCTTTCAAACACATCAAGGCTCTCACTTATACAACAGCATCGTTACAGCTTGGATTTGAAATGTCCCCCAAAGGTCATGTTTTGAAGGCTTTGTGCCCAACACAGCAGGGTTCAGAAGTGGGGCCCTGGGGAGGGGACTGGATCATGATGGCTCTGACCTCACCAATGGATTCATCCATTCATGGACTCAGAGCTCACTGGGCTGGCTGCTGGGAGTGGGTAGGAAATGCAGTAGTGGGGCCTAGTGGGAAGAGGTCGGTCCCTGGGAGAATGCCCTCGAAGGGTGCGTGTTTCCTTGGTTCCTCCCTCCTGCTCTTGCTTCCTGCCTCCTGGCTGCTGTGGAGTGAGCAGCTCTGCTCTACCACGTGCTCCCTGCCATGATGCTCTCTGCCTCCACACAGGACCATAAACAACCGAGCCAAGTGACCATGGACTGAAACCTCTGAAGCCATGAGCTCAAACTTTCCTTCCTTATAAGTTGTTGGCCTCAGGTATTTTATCATAGTGATGAAAAGCTGACTTCCACAATAGCATTTCTTAGCCACTTCCACACCTCCAACATGAACTAAGCAGGGTAAGGTGAATGCTCAGGACCAGACCACTGCAATCTACATTATTCAAGGAGGCTTAAATCTGAGTGTCCGAAAAGGAGCATCAACAGGACTGGCCATGGGCCACATCAGTGGCTGTCATTCTGAGAGCCTGAAGGTCAAATCTACCCATATACTCCTTTCCTTGATGTCAATACCCATTCAGGGTAGCTTATGCATCTGGTGGATAGGGAAAATCTCCACTCCTCCTTATACAGGATTATTTAAGTCCTGGTGATATCAATTATCACCACACAGTACTCTGTCACGAGTCATCACACATTAGCTCGATCTCCATAGATCAGGGTCCTCAACCCCAGGTGTACAGCCTGTTAGAGGTGCACAGTGGGCGAGTGAGTGAAGCTACACCTGTATTTACACAATAAACGTAATGTGCTTGCTTCATCTTGAAACCATTCCCTTCTCCCTATCCCCAGGTCTTCCACAAAAGTGGTCCTTGATGTCAAAAAGCTTGGGGGCTGCTGCCATAGATAAAATACCTAAAAGCCACTAAATATGGTGTGCCTGTAACATGGTATTGCTAATGCCAACCTCATTTACTGAAGACCATTGTGGGAATAGGCACTAGGAGGCTTATACATACAAGCTCACTTACCCTACCCACCTTCATGGTGGACATCGTTACCTCTGCTTAACGATGGGAAACACAGAGTCAGACACCACAAGGAATTGTTCCAATATCATCTAGCTAAACACGGTGAACCTGGCCCAAAGGCAAAGCTGACTCCTAAGCTCCAATCTCCTGTGGCATTTTTTTTTTCATGACAGGCTAGCCAACTGTCCTGTCTCTGCCTAAGTGCTGGGATCTTAGGTGTATGCCACCATGCCCAGCTCTGATGTGTGGGCTTTGTTATTATCTCAAACTTGACCAAAAGTCACCACAGACTCGCACTATACAATAAAGTACTCACTCACCATGTAGTTATCTATTTCATATGAAGCTAATATGACTGAAGGACTTTATAGTATTAATTTTAACTAAATTTTAAATAGAAAAACAAATACTTCAGTTTACTGAAAACTCTTGGAATGTGTGCGATAATTTGGACATGAATTATTTTTCTCAACTCTTAATTTTATGGTACAAAGAGAAATCAAGTACATCTCATTCAAACTTAAATGGAGCTGGGCACAGCAATGCACCTGGAATCCCAGCTACTTGGGGAGCTGAGGCAAGTGAATCGCTCGTGCCCAGGAGTTCCAAGCCAGCCTGGAAAATACAGGAAGACCCTGTCTCAAAAAGAAAAAAAAAAAAAAAAAAAAAAAACATCGTGTATACCCCACATATACCCCATGTGTCTGTGAGCTTGTTGTGCTGTGGATCTTGCGCGTTGCTGTGATGCCGAAAGCTATGCACTTGTATTTCAGGCACCAGCACATGCTAGGCAAGTGCTCCAGCACTGAGCTGTACCCCCAGCTCCTTGTATATATTTTTTTATTTTGAAGCAGGGTCTTGCTAAATTGCACAAGCCGCCTCTGGGCTCAAACTCATGATCTGCCTGCCTCAGCCTCCTGAATCACAGTACCCAGTTATGACTCCTTTTGACACCAATGGTCACTAGTACCCAGCCCAGAGCCTGGCTTACTGGAGGCCCGCCATGATTGTCACCGGACCGACAATTGAGATCCTTCCTCAACACTGCCAGTGTATGACAACTGAGTAACTACCCATAACAAAATATCAATCTGTTTTCAGCTAACGCACTGAATTGCTCTGAGCTTCCAAGGGTAGGAGGCACACTGTCTTGTGTGCACTCACCCAATGCTCATGGCTTCTGCAAACCAGAGATGAGTTCTCCAGGACCTCCTGATGGGGACCCTCACTGTGCTACCTGCATTCCTCCTCGGTGGACGATGCCTGCCAAATAACTGCTGACCACCTTAAGCCCCGACAACCAAGTTTCTGCCTTCGCTACCCGACAGGTCACAGCGACATCTTCTCTAAGCCCACTGTACTCTTAACAGTATCTATTAGGCTTCTCCTTTGCTGTAAGTTTTCTGTTCTAAACAAGCAATGGGTGATACACACACATGCACACTCCCTGTTTCTTGCCACGTGACACCCCATGCCACCTTGAAATTCTGCCAGTGGGAGGGCCGTCACCAGATGCAGTCCTTTAAGACCTCACACCTGCAGAATCATCGGCTAAAATAAGCCTCCTTCCTTCCTTCCCTTCTTTTTTTTTTTGTGGTACTTGGAGGTTAAACTTAGGGCCTCACACATACTTTGCAAGTGCTTGACCACTGAGCTGCATGCCCCCAGCCCATTTTTCTATTTTTTTCTTGAGACAGGGTCTTTCTAAGTGATGCAGGCTGCCTCTGGCCTCAAACTCATGATCCTCCTGCCTCTGCCTCCAGAGTCACTGGGATTACAGGCATGCAACACTGTGCCCAGCTACCTCCTTTCTTTATAACTCAAAATAATGAAATGAAATAAATATAGCAAGTAATTAGACTGGGCGTGTGGCCCAGTGGTAAAGTGCTTGCCTAGCATACACTAGGCCTTGGATCCAACCCCCCAAACACTGAAAAACAAAACTATTAAACAACAACAACAACAACAACAAAAAAAAAACAGAGGAAAAAGAACAGCAGAAATGTACCAGCAATCACAATGTCTTGACCCGTAGACATCTTTGGTGGTGGCTAACTGATCGTAGCATCCCTAGGAAGGAAGCAGATAAGCAATTAACAAACCCTGCTCCAAAGGGCACATGAGACAGGTTAAGCATCTGTGTCACATCAACTCAGTTCTACTAATGTATCGTGAAAGCCACAAAAACTGGTGGATAAATGAACAGGTTGACGTTCCAATCAGATTTTATGTACAAAAACAGCGGGATGGCCAGATTGTGCCCTACATGCCACACTGTGCCAATCTTTATACTCGACGACTGCCTGATTTATGGACACAGAAGACTTCAATATGGCAGTCAAAAGCCTGACCCCAGACACTGAAGAATCCCACCTGCTTACCCAATTACCACACCTAAACCACTTCACAAACCCAGAACCACCGCATGAAAAAAGGGCCCCGCGCCATCACCTCGATGCACACTATAAATCTCCCTTCAAGCCGCGCCCAGAGGCACCTGCAGTCATTTACTAGAGTGACTACACAAAAGGGACTTGGGATACCCAGACTGGCCTTGAGATGACACAAAATGCCGGTGCCTCAAACTATGGCGTGACCCACCACTGAAATTTAATTGTAGTGAAGTGACAGACTAAGTTAAAGTCAATTAAATTGAGACTATGTGTGAAGAATTATGGAACGGACAAAACTTGCTAATCTTTATAAGTAAACTTGAAGGAGCTGGATTTGCAAACCCAAATGAATGCAAGCTACTTCTTGTAAATACCTGTGTTGTGTTGTTACGTGCCATCGAGTCGGTACCAACTCAAAGTGACCCTGTATACAACAGGCGAAACACTACTGTCAGTGCTTCTCTGCTGTTCATAGGGTTTTCAATGGTTGATTGCTTTTTGGGAGTGGGTTGCTGGGTTCTTCTCCCAAGCCTACAGCACCTGGTATTCTCAGGTGGTCTCCCATCCAAGTACTAACCAGCCTGACCCTGCTTAGCTTCTGAGATCTGATGGGATCGGATGCCACAGGGCAATGGCTGCAGGCATAAATGCCTATAATTAACAGAAAATGAAATCTTAAGACTATCCAGTCAGAAACCTCCAACCAACTTATGTTATCCAGGGACTTTCCAGCAGGACAGATGGAATAAGACAACTGTATAACAGTACCAGTCACACGTATTCTTCATCTTACTTCCTATATTCACCCTCTAACAGCCTTCCTCTTGGGTTCCCCTGGCACAGCCCCTAAGCCACTTTTGGTTTGGAGATGCTAAATGACTGAATCATTGTTTGGATGAATAAATTCTAATTTTACAGTGCCCAGGTTACTTTTTAGTAAGTCTCTCTTTTTTTCCTTGTTTTTTCCTTTGCAGTACATGTTAAGCAGGTACTCTATCACTGAGTTGCACTCCCAGCCCCCTACCTCCATCTTTTATTTGAGACAGAGTCTTACTAAATTGCACAGACTACCTCTAATCTTGAACTCTCAATCCTCTTGCCTCAGATGCCCCAGTCTCTGGAATTATAGCCATGCGCCACATCATCCAGGTTTAACAAGTCTTAATTCAACTCACAAGAGCGCCTAGCGGAACAGACCCACTCTACAGTTATTTTCCTACTTCCTAAACATATAATCGGGATATAGACAATCTTAGCAATTGGCAGAAACCTTTAAATTGGCTCTCTAACCTTTGAGGTGAAGGCTTTTATGACATAAAAAAGTAAATATGGACTACTAGAAAACCTGACCCCCATGCATAATACATAAGAGATAATATACCACTCCCAGAAGTGCAAAAACGAATACCAACATCAAAGACTTGAAAAAGTCAGGAACCAAGACACTTAACCCATCTTATTTTAATTCACCACATTTGCCAGTGCAGAAGCCACCTGGGTCTTGAAGAATGACTGTCACGGAGCAACGAGAGGGTGGGTAATAAAGGGGTGAATAAGAGCAAAGTACAGGAAATAATCATACAAAAATGCTATAATGAAACTCACTATATTGCACGCTAATTAAAACATAATAACAATAAGAAGAAGAATGAGAATGACTATCACTTATCAGGAATTTAGGTGCTCACTCTCAGTTGCTGGGGTGTTTTTATTTTTCTGACACAGATCCAGACTGGCTTCAAACTCAAGATCTTCCTGTCTCAGGCTCCGGAACAGCTGGGATTACAGGCATGAGCCACAGCATACAGCTCCAACCGTTTTTCAAACTATAGTAAATTTCCTGGAGCAAATCTGCACAATTTCTGCCTCTTGGTATGCAGGTACTGACAAAGCTTGCCCTTTTCTCCAATCTAATTTGAAGGGAACAGGAGGCAGTTAGCTTTTACCTGGCAGGACCAACAGTGTATCCTCACAAACAGTGCCCCCAGGCTTTGCTGATTCTTCTATTCTCTGCCAAAGTATGTCCTCACAGGACTGCACACTCTGATACAAACTACATTTACATCATGCTGATTGGATCCAATGAATAAAGAGTAGAAAACACTATAGATGCCTTTATAAGAAACACGCATGCCAGGGACCATGTGCATGCCTATAATCCCAAGGATTCGGGAGGCTGGGGCAGGAGGATTGAGAGTTCAAGGCCAGATGGAGCCTGCACAACTTAGCAAGACCCTATCTCAAAGTAAAAAAAAAGGGGGGGGTGCTGTGAGTGTGGTTCAGTGGTAAAGTACTTGCCTAGCATGCTCAAGATACTGGGTTCAACCCCTGGTACCATCAAAAAGGAAACCAATAAAACATGCAGAGCCAGGTGTAGTGATGCACAGCTGTAATCCCAGTGCTCAGGAGGCCAAGGAAGGAAGATCTTGAGTTCGAAGCCAGTCTGGGCTACACAGTGAGTTCCAAGCCAAACTGAACTACATAATGAGACTCTGTCTCAAAAAAACAAAAAAAAGGCCAGCACCATGGTGCATGCCTGTAATTCCAGAAACTCAGAAGGCCAGAGGCAACTTGTGCACCTTAACGAGATCTTGTTCAAAATAAAAAAGAGAAAGGGGTTGGGGATGCAGCTTAGTGATAGGGCACTTGCATAGCACATGTGAGGCCCCACGTTTAACTCCCTAGTACTGGAGGAAAAAAAATACTGGGGTGTAGCTTAGTGGTAGAGCACTTGTGCTGTGGTTGTTAGGTGCCATGGAGTTGTGTCCAGCTCATAGCGCGACCTTTACAGGGTTTTCAATGGCTGATTGTTTTTGGGATTGCCACAGGAGTGGATTGCCACGTCCTTCTCCCATGTTTGCTGTGCTGGGAATTGAACTCAGGACCTCAGAGACTGCAGAGCGACACTCTACCAACTGAGCTAAGTCCCAGTCCTAAGCACTTGTGCAGCATGAACAAAAACCTCAGTTTGAGAAGGGGGGGGCGAGGAGGAGGAGGAGGAAAGAAAGAAAAAAAGAAAGGGAGGAGGAAGGAAGGAGGGAGGGAGGGAGGAAGATGGATGCAAAAGTAAAGGGCAAGGGATTCAGGGGTCAAAGTTTTTAGGGGTTCAGTAATCTGGGTCATGTAAAGATGTCCCCTTGAAGATTTCACTCAAAATACTTAACCACATACAATCTGACAGCCAAAAAAGGGACATAACACTCCAAAGATATTTTGAGTTTTGAATGCAACATCTTCAAGATCTGACTGTGCTTTAAAACACCTACACCATCACCTATAAGGTTTCTAGTTTTAAGTGCAGACCGGAATAAGTTAAGGGAACAGCACAAATTTCTCAAGCACTTGGTGGAAACTATTTAGCAGTTCGAAAGATATCCTAGTGTCCATGGTAAACACTGTGCTGCGAGAAGCCTCTGGCAAGCACCCACTGAGAGAATCACAGCAGAGCCTTTTTTTCCCCCAGTGAATATTGGACCCAGGGCTTCATGCAGGCCAGGCATGGATTCAACCACAGCTACACTCCCAGCTTCTACATCTTCTTTTGAAGGTAACTACTCTATCTTTGAGAAATAGGTTGTGGCTCGCTACCAGTACCTGGCAGAATGACCATGGATGTGAAATGATTAAAGTAGAACTGAGTAATTCGAGATCATATGGCCCAAGAACAATGAAGTACTTGCTATCAATCTTATCAACGTTTGCAAACCTCTCCTCTGGAGCCAATTACAAGTTTATAAAAAATAGCAAAAAATGGAAGAATACTTAAACCACGAGAGTATAAGCAGAAATATCAAAATGCATGTTTTGTTGGTTTTTGTTGTGTTTTTTTGCAGTACTTAGGAGTTGAACTCAGGACTTTGCCCATACTTTTCTAGTGTTCTACCACTGGGCTGTACATACAGCCCATTTTTAATTTTTTTTATTTTGAGACAGGGTCTCACTAAGCAGGCTGTCTCGTGCCTCAGCCTTGCAATCCTCCTGCCTCAGCCTCCTGAGTCCCTGGGATTAGTGTGCCTTTCTTAAAGAATGTGTGACTCTTCAAAAATAAATATGAAGGGGTTCAAGGGATTAGCTCACTTGGTAGAGTACTTGCTTAATATGCACAAGGGCCTGGGTTCGATCCCCAGCACCACACACACCAAAAAAAAAAAAAAAAGAGAGAGAGAGAGAGAGAGAGAGAGAGACAGAAAGAGAGAGACAGACACAGAGTAACAACACAGACTGCTCTAAATGAAAAAGAACTAAGAGACACGAACAAATGTAATATATATCTTGAATGGATCTTAGATCCAAAAACATCCAATAGCACATGTTGGAAGTTCAAGGTCACATTACTAGAAAATTCCACTTATTACACAAATTAGACATTACACGGCATTATTTTTAATTTTTTTAGGAGAAATAGTACTGTGATTTTACTGGGAAGTGCAGTAACCGGTATCTAAAACAATTTCATGTTTACAATTTATACTCAGCTTACACTCAAAGGATGGTTGACCATGAAATGTATTTACCTAATTTAAAGCAATCCCGAAACGATCAGCCATTGAAAACCCTATGAGGGTCACTGTGAGTCTGACCCACAGCGATGGCACCTCACAGCAACACAACAATTATCTGAAAAGTGAGCAAATATGGAGAATACTAAAAATAAGTAAACTGCAGAGCATGGTGACGCACACCTGTAATCTCAGCACTTGGGAGGCTGAGGCAGGAGTGCGAATTTGAGGGCAGCCTAGGCCATATAGCAAAATCCTGTCTCAAAACAAAGAATTTAAAATGAACAAATCTACTACAATGAGTATTTTTTGTACTGGATGTTCAATTCGAATTTTTTCAAAGAAAAATGTGTGGAAAAATAAGCTCAGTTCAAAGTTGCTGTAAATAAATGAATTCAATTATTCTAGTACTCGGTTTGTTATGGTATCTGGGAGTTGAACTCAGGGCCTTGCACGTACTTTCCACTGGTCTGCATTCCCAGCTCATTTTTTTGGTTTTCTTTTGAGATAGCGTTTCCGCTATGTTCGGCAGGCTGCTTCTGACCTCAAACCTGCGATCCTCCTGCCTCAGCCTCCCTAGTCGCTGGGATTACAGGTGTCACTGTGCACAGTTAGCGCAGTTAGCTGAAGGTCTGAGGAAATTCCGATTAAGAGAACAACTGAATATTCTTATTTTCTCCAATAGAAAGACTTGTGTAGATATATCTTTACATTTATATTCAGAAATATTCAGGGCTGGGGATGTAGGTCAGTGGAAGAACACCTGCCTTAGCACACCAGACCCTGGATACCAGCCCCAGCACCGCCAAAAAAAACCAAACTCAAAAAAACAAAACAAACAACAACAACAACAAAAACCCAAAACAAAAGCTGATGAAAAAACGGTTACACACACACCCCTGAAAAAGAAAATATTCCCGCTCCGTACACCTAAGAATCTATTATATCTTTCCACTCGAATGTCACGTAACAAAACTAAATAAACAATGTCGAAGACAAAGCCAAAGCCTGAAATGAAACATTCTTCGAAAAACAAAAGAAAGTAGAGAGGCCTCGGGGGACCAACCTCCGTCCGATGCTCACCTGAACTTGCCAAAAAATCTCCAAGTCCTCGGGCGGCGGTGGGAGGGGGCAGGGAGGGGGCGGGGCCAGGGGCGGGGTTACCGCTCGGCGGAAATTCTTTTCTCTCTAAAAACAATTCGGAAAGGGGTTCTTGGGAGGCTTCGGAGGAGAGGAGCGCAGTGACAAGATCCTGAGGACGCGTGCGGGAGACACCTCGCGGCCCAGCTCCATTCAGGCATCGCTCGGACCTGGCTGCGAGGACGCGCGGCCCCCGCGGACGTGACCCAGCGAACCAGGCCTCCCTACGTGTGTGTGTGTGGGGGGGGGAAGTGGGGGCCCGCCCACCGTCTGGCCCCAAACTGTCCCCCTCGACGCCCCCTAGCCACCTCGTGGGGAGTGGGAGGGACCCCGCACCACTCGGAACTCACCAAAAGCCAGGGACGACCCCACTATGAAGAAGGCCACTCGCAGCCGCAAGATCGAGGCAGCGCCGAAAAGAAGCCGGAGGCGCGCTGACGTCACTTCCGCTTCCGTTCTAGTGCAGAGGACCCCCCCAGGAGTCTGGGCCTCGACCACGTAGGGCTCACCTACCGAGGTTCCAGCTTCTGGCGCTTAGCTGTGCCCAGGAGTGGGGACTCGGACAAGGGGCCGCAGGGATAAGGGGACCCCACAGGCCGAGGCTGAGGTCGAAGCCAGGCCTGTGGGCGGGGCCCGCCGCGGGGTGGGGGCGGGGCCAGGCTCGGCGCGCGGTGCCGACGGCGGCACAGACCAGCGAGGCTGGAGGTGGGGAGTGGGCGCAGCGCGTGCTCAGAAAAGCTTTTCTGCTGGCCTCCCGCCACATTCCTAGAGACTTTGCATTGATTCGCCGTGTGCCAAAGCCTGCATTCAGTCTTTTTTTTTTTTTTTGCTGGCGTTTATTGCTGTTTTTCTTTTCCTTTTTTAATTCCCCCCCCTCCTGATGGGTGGATCCCAGGGCCTCCCGCACGCTGGGCAAGGGCTCTACCACTGAGCTCCTCCCCCAAGCCCGTTTTTTTTTTGTTCTTTGTTTTGAGACAGTCTGGCTAAATTGCGCTTGCTGACTGTTGGTACTGGGATTGCTAAACGGAAAACAGGAGAAGGATGGAGCCGGGCGCGGTGGCGCACGTCTGTCATCCCAGCCACTCTGGAGGCGGAGGCAGGAGGATCGCGAATTCCAGATCAGAGGAACTCTTCGTAATTTATTGAGACCCTGTCTCAAAAACTAAGAAAAATAGGCCGGCGGGGGCGCGGGTTGCAGCTCAGTGCTCCAGCACTTGCAAAGCATGCAAGCGCCAGACTCTGGGTTCAATCCCTACTCCCCCCCCCCCCAAAAAAAAGTAAAATGGGCTGAGGGTGCAGCTCAGTGGCATAGCACTGGCAGAGCATGCAAGCGCCAGGCCCTGGGTTTAGACCCCAGGACGGGGGGGGGGGGGGGGGGGGGGGGGGGGGGGATGTAGCAATGCAATCCCCAAACAACCAGCTATTGAAATCCCTGTGAGGGTCGCTGTGGGTCCCACCGCGGCTTCATGGCACCTAACAATAACAAAGGAAGGATAAAGGAGCCCTTTGCGGCCATCTGCTTCCCAGCCACCGTTTGAGATGTGAATGCCAATGTGAACGTTCTGTGAGACAGATGACTTGATTGGGTGGTCAGCGCTTCCCCCATAGATAATATCCTTTGTGAAATGCAGGATTGCTAGATAATACCTTTTTATAAATCGTCTCATTTGTAGCCCGTAACACCTTTACAAGTGGCCTGGTCTGTGGCCAAGTAACTTCCTTTACATGTGAAGGAGTAGGAAGAGGGGATTCTCATTTGAGGCAGGACACCTCCTTTGATCTCACATTGTATGTGTTCATTTATATAAACTAACATTCACTTCCGTTTCCTTCCTGTTATCTTACGTGCAAGCTCTGCTAGGTCAACCTTATAATTTAGTCTTTAGCTAACAGAATATTGAGAATGTGACTACATTGGAGGAAGTATTTCTTCTCTTTGGGAAGAATGAGAACTTCTTCCCTTGTATATTGTTAGGTAGAAATGTACAGTTATTTTGTTATTTTTCTATTTTTTTCTTTGTGGGTGGATGAACTCAGTTCATTACAAGTGTTCTATCGCTGAGCTGCACCTCCAGAACCTTTTTTTTTTTTTTTTTTTAATCTGAGACAGGGTCTCGCTAAATTACACAGGCTGCCTCTGGCTTAGATCTTATGATCCTCCTGCCTCTGCCTCCCCAGTTGCAGGGGTTACAGGAGTGAACCACCTGGGTTACAGGAGTAAAACACCTAACCAGGCTTCTTTTGTTATTTTATTTTCATTTATTACTTTTAGTTTTAATTTTAGTTTTTTTGAGACAAGGTCTTGCTATGTAGCCCAGGCTGTCCATGAACTTACAAGCTTCCTGCCTCAGCTTCCTGAGTGCTGAGATTACAGGCATAGGCCACTGTGTCTGGCTGTTGTAAGGAAATTCAAATGTGTGTATCAGAGTCCATATGGATGCTGAATACCCTAAGCGTGAACTGTGCCACTCATCTATTTATTCAAGTCATCTTCAAATTAACCTTTAACACCTTCTTTGGAATAATGGAGTGGATTTTCTTTCCTTCTTTCTCTTTTCTCCTTCCTTCCTTTCTTCTCCCTTCCCTCCCTCCATACCTCCGTCCCTCCCTTCCTCCCTTTGCAATACAGGGGGATAGAACCCAGGACCTCATTCATGCTAGGCACTCTACCACTGAGCAGCTCCCCCTGCCATAATGTATGCTAATCATACAGATCTCACCATTCCTTGAGTGTCCACAGGACCTCTCACTTGTTTCTATACAAAAGGCTATGAAAAAAAGAAGGGATTTTGTAATTACAGCCACAAATCAGTCAGCTAGTTAAGTATTCTTACTCAGAATAAAAGTGCACAGGATTCTGATTTTCCTTTTATAAACAAGTAGCCTGTAATTAAAACAAGAATCTGTTCATTTTTCTCTAGAATAGTCTTTAAATAAGTTTAAGAGTTGGACATGACTTGACGGCACCTAACAACAACAACAACATTATTAAACAATGAACATTTCCCCATTCTTTAAATGTCTGTGGTTATTAGGCTTTGTGAGTTCGTATGTGGTTATTGCAACTTGATGAATATGTAAATGCCTTCCCACATATCTTACATTCATAAGGTTTCTCTCCAGTGTGCGTTCTCTGATGTACAGAAAGGTTTGAGTGGTGAGCAAACGCTTTCCCACATTCCTTACATCTATATGGATTCTCTCCAGTATGAATTCTGATGTGTCGGTTTAAGTCTGAAGAAGCAGTGTAAGCTTTCCCACATTTTTCACATTTATAGGGTTTCTCTCCAGCATGAGTTCTTATATGTTCAATGAGACAAAAAGACCTAGCAAAGGCTTTTCCACATTCTTTACAAATGAAAGGCTTCTCTCCAGTGTGTGTTCTTACATGAGCAATGAGGCAAGTGGATGTAGTGAAGGCTTTCCCACATTCCTTACATGCATAGGGCCTCTCTCCACTGTGAGATCGTACGTGTTTGGTAAGGCCTGAGGATTGAGTGAAGGCTTTTCCACATTCATTACATTTATAGGGCTTTATGCCAGTGTGAATTCGAATGTGCTTCTTAAGGTATGAGGAATTTCCAAAGGACTTTCTGCATTCCTTACATTCATAGGGTTTCTCTTCAGTATGAATTCTTACGTGTTTTGTTAGGTATGAAGAAACACTGAAGGATTTCCCACATTCCTTACATTCATAGGGTTTCTCCTCGCTGTGAATCCGTACATGTTGAGAAAGGCCCCAATACTGACTGAAAGTTTTCCCACATTTGGTACATTTATAGGGTTTCTGTCCAGTGTGGGTTCGCATGTGCTTACTAAGGTAAGCAGGATATCTAAAACTTTTTCCACATTCCTTACATCTGTAGGGATGGTCTACACGGAGACTTCCTATATGCATAGTGAGGTTTGTGGAGAGAATAAAACTGCCTTCACATGCTTTCCATTCATAGAGATTTTCTTCATTGTGGGTTCTAACAAAGGCCTGAAGGTATGGCTGGTTGACAAAGGCTTGCCCACAGTCACTGCAATCAAAGGGTTGTTGGTGTGCACATGTTCTCTTGTGCACAACATGTAAAGTTGGGCTGAGGGTTTTCCCATGCTCATGGAACTCAGATGGTTTCTCTCCAACAGAGGTTTCCACGTGCAGAGTAAGGAAGTCTTTTCCATATTGATCACACTTATAACTGCTCCCTATATTCTGAGTTCTTATGTCTGTCTTGAAATGTGAGTGTTCAATACAGACTTCTTCACAGTGGTTAGAATCATGGGGTTCACCAACACTGTTGTTTCTTCCCTGTTGGTAAAGGGATGAATGATGATGAAAGTATGTTATTTTGAGGACAACAATGACTTTCACCATTGTGCTCCATTCATATAAGAAGGTATACTTCTGGAAGCTCTAAAACAACAAGTTTCAGGAGCCCTTTTGGGGTATCTTCAAATGCATTAAATTCAGAGTATTTTTCACACATTGGTCCCTCTTGGGTCAAGGCTTTATGTCTCATGTTTCTCTCATTTAGTCTGATTACTTAAAATGGGATTTGCAATCTTTTCTAATGGTAGAAAGTAAGTCTTTGCTAATCTTACCTTTTGTATTGCACTACCGATCTGTCCCCTCAAAACCTCCTGCTGAAGTGCAGCATCACTGGTACTAAGCTGCATTTCACATCCTGAAGATAAATAAAACAATATAAAATTAAGGTGTGAGTAAAAAATACCTGATTGAAGGAGTTAAAAATGATAGGGATGATTTATATTTGTTTTCAAATTAAACCCGGTAACCAAATTTAAAAACTTAAAAAAAAAAAAGCAAAGATTGGTCGTTTTCACTAGGTCAAAACTTTGGGAATGGGGTTTAGTGGCACACATGGAAGGCTAAGGCAGGGGATCACAAGTTCAAGGACAGAATCGGCTACATCATGAGATCCTGTCTCACAAAAACCCACAAATAATACGTAAATACATATATAAATAAAAAGACAAACCTACAGAGGTAGGGCTTGGGGTTTAGCCCAGTTGGTAGGGTGCTGCTCTGTGCTCTCTGAGGCCCTTGATTCGATCGCCAGCACCGCAAAAATAAGAGGACGTGGCAATCCACTCCCAGAGTAATCCAGAAACAATCAGCCATTGAAAACCCTATGAGGGTCACTATGAGTTGACTGGATGGTACTTAACAACAATGACAACAGATGTAGATTGCAGTTATAGATGCGTATTACAAAATGATTTGTTGAAAATTAAACCTGTTAATGAACAGGATGTGGGTACTGGGGATTGAATCTAGGGCCTCACACATACTAAACAAGTGTTTTACCTTTCATCTTTACTCCCAGCCCCAGGATGAATATTATCAGGGATAGAAAGTATCAAAGATCTGGAAAAACAGTATTCATCAAAATGATGAACTTCAAAGAGAAGCAGGATCGCTAGTTTAGTAAGATTATAGGAATGTCTCAGTAGACAAAAAGTAACTGATAGGAAGCTGAAGATACTGGAACTTCTCAGATAAATGGTCTCAACCTTCTGTGATCAAGTGCATCTTGAACAGTTTCCTGCATACCTACCTTGGAGATCTCCTTGCTGCACTGCCCTCACATCCTCCTCTTTTTCCAACCAGGAGATCAGGTCAGGTTTGATGAACTGACATCCTGTACACAGAAAGATACATTTATGAAAGAGGTTCATGCAAGACAGAAGAAAACCTACTATAATTCAGGAATGTTGCTTATAATTAAAGGAGTGAAATTAGACAGAGGAGGTGGTACACACCTCTAATCCCAGTGACCCAGGAGCCTTAGGCAGTAGGAACATGAGCTCAAGGCTAGAGACAGCCTCTGCAACTTGGTGAGATGCTGACTCAGAATAAAAACAATAGAAAATGGGCTAGGGGTGCAGCCCAGTGGTAGAGCACTTGGAGAGTATGCACAAGGCTCTGGAGTCAAACCCCAAGCATTGCAAAAAGAAAGAATTAAAACAATAGTGAAATTATTTCACAAAGGCCAAAAATGCAAAGATCACTTCTTTCTATGACCCCAGAAAATTATCTTTGAACCTTGAAACCCAAGTTAATGATTATGTACATAATTACAAAGCTGTAACACTTTCCAATCATTTAAGAAATAAGTGAAACAGAGACCTTTATTCTTATGGGGAAGAAAGTACACCAAGAATTCTAAAGCATTTTGGTGGAAGGCTTGTTAAAACAAACATGACAGAGATCCAACTTGAGCTCCTGAATCAATATGCCAAAGGTTTTTTATTGTTGTTGTTAGGGGCCATTGAGTTGGATCTGACTCATAGTGACCCAACATACAACAGAACCAAACCCTCCCTGACACTGTACCATGCCTGGCACTATGTCAGTGCTTTTCTCCTAACTTATAGGGTTTTCAATGGCAGATTGTTTCAAGAGTGGGCTGCCAGGTCCTTCTCCCATGCCTGAAGCACCTGTTATTCCCAGGCAGTCTCATGTCCAAGGAGTAACCAGACCCACCCTGCTTAGCTTCCGAGATCAGGTGGGACTGGATGCCAGAGTGCTATGGCTGTAGATGTATCAAAGGTAGAGACTGAAAATTGACATTTCTAGGAGTGTAATGGCAATGTTGCTCTAGAACCAGTTTTTGAGAACCATCACCGGCGATGAAAATTTATTAGGGCAGGGATTAAGCTTTTGTTATTTCTTCTTGGACTCAGAGTTGACATCGACGATGCTGCGGCACAGTCCATAAATATTATCTATCTTCTTCCTCCCTAGGAGGCTACAAGGAGGAATGACAGTCTTACCTATCGAGGCCAGGTTCTGGAAGTTCTCCAGCATCACCTCTCTGTATAGGTCTCTGTGAGTTTGATCCAATAAAGTCCACTCCTCCTGGGTGAAGTCCACAGCCACATCTTCAAAGGTCACCAAGTCCTAAATCATCACACACATGCCAGCCTGAGTTTTTTTTTTTTTTTTTGTGGTACTTGGGGGTTGAACCCAGGCCCTCAAACATACTGTGCAAGTGCTCTACCCCTGAGCTGCACCCCGGCCCACTTTTTATTTTTTATCTTGAGATAAGAGTCTTGCTATGTCACACAGGCTGCCTCTGGCTTTAAAGCTGCGATTCTCCTGCCTCTGCCTCTCAAGTTGCTAAGATTACAGGTGAAAACCACCATGCCTGGCTAACTTGGGTGGTTTTTTTTTCTTTTTATTTTTCTTTTTGCAGTACTGGGGGTTGAACCCAGGGCCTCACGCTTGCATGCTTTGCAAGTCCTGTACCACTGAGCTGCATCCTCAGTCCCCTCCCCCCCCTTTTGTACTTTTGGAGACAGGGTCTCATTAAATTACGCAGACTGCCTCTGGTCTGGAACTTATGATCCTCCTACCTCTGCCTCCACCTCCACTGGGATTACAGGCATGCACTACTGTGCCAGGCTAACTTGGGTGATTTTCATGGCAACATTTGCTAGTATAAGAGGCTTCATTCCCTTGAGAAAATTAACCGGGGACTCATCCCTCAAGTGTGGCTCTATCTGCTCTAAGAGAATATGGAGTCAAGTCTTCCTAGAAGGAAATTTGTCTACTTGTAGAGGCAAGTATGGGTTCTGTGGGACACGGTACGTGCATACCTGATAATGTGTCAACATCCTTTCTGCCTTTATCTTTTCTTCATGAGTGTAGACTAGGTCCCTAGAAAGAAGAGCTCCTGGAAGAAAAAGAAGACGTGAGAACCCAGAGCTGACCATAATTCAGACATGTGCATGCCTGGAATTTTTTCCTTCCCAGTGTGAAATCCCATGTAACCCCGTTACATGTAATCCCATGTAACACTTGAGTAAACTCATGCACTAATGCCATAGGATGCAAGAGCAGTCCTGTCTTCTCTAGTGCTAGAAGGAATGGTGATCCATGATGCCAAATGGGAAAACCATAATAGTCTCATTTTTTAGCTACAGAAACATGACATAAGAGTTATGACTCATTACAGTCAGGCTGTTACATGAAGCATCTCTTTTTTTGCGACAGTCTCACTAGATAGCCCAGGCTTAAGCCCCTGCTCCTCCCGCCTCTGCCTCCCGAGTGCTGCATCACAGGCATCCGCCACCACACCCAGTGTGGTGTCTCCTCTCACAGCACTTGTACCAGGGCTGACTTCCACAATGTCACTTGCTGGCCACTTCAGGGCCTCCAACATGAACTAAGCAGGGTGAGGTGACTTCTCAGGCCCACTGCTGGACTCTGTATTATTCAGAGAAACCTAAATCGGATTCTTTGAAAAGAATCACCCACAGGACAGGCCACAGGCCACATCAACACCTGACACTCTGAGGACATAGGTGAAATATCCCCATATACTCCTTTCCTCAACGTCAAGACCACTTCAGGGAAGCTCATGCATCTTGGCGGACAGGGTAAACCACCACTCTTCCTTACATAGGGTTATCTAGAGCCCTATTGGTATCAATCATTAGTCAATACACAGAATTTCATCATCAGTTATAATACCTGGGCTAGCTCTCTGCAGACAATGTAAGTGGACATGAATAAAAATGGTATACTTGGTAAGTTTAGTAACACCAATGTAATTTACTGACATTTATAGGTCTGAACGTGGACTAGGAGTTTTATAGGTAAACACTCAAATTTCCTACCAATCCTTCACAGTAGACATCATTATCCCTAGTTAGTGATGAAAAAACAGTCTGAGACAATACGATTTATTGTGGCAATATCATCTATTTATTGCTGTTAGGTGCCGTTGAGTCGGTATCGGACTCATGGTGACCGAACGTACAACAAGCGAAACACTATTGTCAGTACTTCTCTGCTACTCATAGGGTTTCAATGCGGATTGATTTTTGGGAATGGGTTGCCGTGTCCTTCCCCCATCATCTAGTTAGGAAGTGGTAAACCAGTACCTCTATGCAAATCCCTCAATGCTGCTCTCTTATGGTTGCTGTTACACTCCAACATGACCAGAAGTTGGTCTAGACCTACACTGTCAAATACAGTCGTCACCTGCCACAGCTATTTTTGATCATATCATACAAAGCTAGTACCACTGAAGAAAAGAAAAAAAATTTTTGGTGGTGCTAAAGATGGAACTTAGGACATCTCATGTATTAGGCAAGTACTCTGCTATGGAACTACACAACCAGTCCTATGAATTTTTATTTTAATGAGTTTAGTCTTAAAAATTGACATTTCACTGGTAATTGAAAACTCTTAATGCTTGTACCAACTTGGATATGAATATTTCCTCGTGTTATTTTACGATACAGAAAAAAATCAAGTACATCTCATCAAAATTTGCCAGGTATGCTGGCGCACTAATTCTAGTGACTCAGGAGGTGACACAGATATTGCCTAACTGCCTGGCCCCTTCAGGTCTTTCTGGTAGTTCACACCGGCAGGGAAAGTTTCTGAGCATTGAGGTGTGGAATGACTCCAACCTGTGGATGTGTTGGTGTCTATGAAGTGTCCCACAAGATGGGTTACTCTGGACAGTCCTTCAGGGAAAGGATAAGTCTGAGTAGGAGGAGGAAGTCCTAGGTGTACTGCAAAAACAACTCAAAAAGGTTTTATTTTTTTTTCCTGCCTAGTGTGGAGGACTGAACCCAGGACCTCCCACAAGAACTCTATTCCTAGCACTCAAAAGTTATATTTTACAAATGCCAACATTTACTAAGACATATAACAAATGAATTTTTATGGACCATTTGCTTTCCAAGGCTCAACCAAACATTCTCATTAATTCCTTAACATAATTCACTATTTTAGGTCCTGGCTAACATGCCAATGGTTTTGTTTTAGGTTGGTTGGGCAGAGGTCTTCATCTTCTGTAACTTCTTCCAGCTAAAAAGGGGCGTTGCTCATGGATGAGGGGGATGGAGGGGCTGATAGGTGATGCGTCCCATAATTGGAATCTTATGGGAAGTGTGGAGATTTATTTGTTGTAAGAACAGCTGAAGGAGTTGGACTGCTCTTTCAGTAAATGTTGTCCGTGTCATGTCAGTAATTTTGAAATCAGAGGCTGTTTAGATGCAACAGCTGGAAGGCATCTCCCCCCTGTACTTTGGGATGGTATGTTGGAGGTGGCCCAAACAAATGGGGGAACAGGGCTAGCAGAATAGCACCTGGGTGAAAGTGATAGGCAGAGCCAGCAGTGCTGGGTGAAGGCAGGATTTGTAGAATTGAGAACTTGATGAGTAGCCTTAAGACTATGGAGTAAGTATTGTAAACTGGGGTCCTTACGGAGATTGGAGACTGGGAGACAGTGACAGGAAAGGGGTCGTATGGTGGAAAATATCCAAAAGAAGGTTAATGGAATCATAACTGGATTTAGAGCATTAAGGGAAGAGGAGGCAGCAGAGGCAGAGAAATGTGTAGTGTTTCTAGCAGGGGGTGAAACCTTGAAGGGTTCCTTGAAAGAAACAGTCATCAACCCAGGTAAGAATAGAGTCTACCTGGTCAGGAAGGAAAGAGAAGCACAAGACATCTTCCTAGAGTGTTCGGGTAAAGAGTAAGAAGCAAGGGGCACAATTGTGAAATGGCATTGGGTTATATCTTCCCCCTCTTCAGAGATGCAGGAGACTGAGTTTTGTTGGTCCTGTCAGGAGAGAGGGGCATTGAGGTTGCTTAAGTTGTTTGAGTACCTTGGGAGAAAGCGGAAAGGAGGCCTTTCTATCTTAGATAGTACCATGGGTTTCTCCCCATGAGTTTAACTGCAGTAGGGGCTGTTATGACCACTGTGAATGGGCCTTCTGATTTGGGTTGCAAAGGTTTGGGATGTGGGATCTTAAGATATACTTGGTCACCCAGATAGACGGGTGACTGATGAGTATTTAAGCGTGATGGGGCAGACAGGTGATGGTTGGCCAAAGAACATAGAAGATGGCAGGTGTGATGTAAGTTTGGGATGTTGTCTGCCAGGAGGTGGGAGGATGTGGGTAGGGTTTTGAAGGACAAAAGGACATCTGTACCTTAATTTGAATGGGCTGAGGTTTAGAGGTTAGAGAGGAGCTGCCCAGAAGCACATGAGGACTAAAGTGAAGAGTGTGGTCCACAGAGTCCCAGAAAGGAGTTTTAGAGTTTTTATAAGTGAGACTTGATGAGAGCATTTGCTCATTCTACATTTCCTGATGATTGAGGATGATAAGGAATGTGGAACCTCCATTGAATATTTAAAGCCTCTGCCATCTGTTGGGTAATTTGTGAGATGAATGCAGGCCCATTGTCAGACTGGAGGGATCGGGGTAGGACAAAGCGGGAACTATATCCGTGAGGAGAGCTTGGGATACTGTAGCTGCTCCTTCAGTGATGCTGAGAAAAGCCTCTCTCCAGCCTGAGGTGTCTATGAGTGTTAGGAGGTATTTAGTTTTTTTAAATCAGGGGCTTGTGAGTAAAATCTATTTCCCAGTCCACTCCAGGGAGTTGATGAGTGGGGGAAAATGATGGCCTGAGACCCCCTTTGGGAGGTGTGGAGCAAATCCGGCAGGAATGGGTTACCTGTTGTATTTGCCTTGTGAGAGATGGCTGATATAGAGCTGAGCTGATTAGGTGGAAGATTGGTTGTGTTCCTATGTGTGAGGAATTATGTGTATTTGTGAGAACTGATGTAACTTGTGAGTCAGGAATGATATGTTACCATTTAGGACTAGCCATGGCCCTGATTGGATTGCTCCCTTTTCTTTATCTTTGATAACCACTTGAAGGGTGTATTGTGGATTGATAGGAGGTATGGCTACAATTTGTATATGGGCAGGTCAAGGAGCCTGGCCCGTGGTCTGGTCTGCTTTGTGGTTTCCTTGAGCTGTGGTGTTGGTGGTAGGTTGGTGTTCCTTGCAGTGGATTACGCCCACCATAGTTGGGAGTGTGGCCACTGGAGGAGGTCTTTAATGAGAGGTCCATTTATGATGGGTGTTCCTTTAGTGGACAAAAATCCGTGTTCCTGCCATGTTGTTGAGTGTGAGTGTAAGATATGGTAAGCATATTCTGAGTCTGCATATACGTTCGCCTTTTTACCTTGTGCTAGGGTGAGGGCTCTAGTCAGAGCAATAAATTCTGCCTTTTGTGAAGTGGTACCGGGGGGAGTGGAAGAACTTCAGTAGTCACAATGAGACTATTGCATGTCCTGTGTGGTGTTGTCCTAGGGTGTAGGAGGGAGAACTACTACCATCTATGAACCAAAGTCTGGATCCAAATTAGGGTCTGAGGATATATTAGGTAGTGATGGGAGTGGATTGTCCAGAGTCTCTGTACATGAGTGAGTCAGGGAAGCAGGGGAGTCTTGAGGGAGTAAAGGGGCTGGGTTTAAAAGAGGGCAGGACTGTAGGGAGAATGAAGGGTTTTCCAGAAAAGTGGCATGAAAGGACTGAAGGTGAGAGGGTGATAAATTTGAAAGGCTGCGGTGTGTGAGGTCTTGGAGATGACGGGGGAGACTCTGAGTGTGGGTTGTCAAGAGTTAATTTGTTGCTCTCTAGTGTCAGGGAGGGCGCTACTGCCAGTGCTCAAAGGCAAGGCGGCCAACCCCTTGTGGTGGGATCTAGCTGCTTTGAGTGGTAGGCCACTGGGCTGATAGGTCCCTCAGTGGTTTGTCCTAGAACCCCCAAAGCTAATTCTGACCACTCAGTAACTAAAAAGATGAATGGTTTTTAGAAGGTCTGGAAGAGAGAGCAGGGGCGACATTATGGCTGACTGGAGTTGAAGAAAATGACTCTTAATAGGGCACATGGGGTCTAATGGCTCCAAGGGATTCCCCTTAGCTGCCTCATAGAAATTTTGCCAGAGGCTGAAATTGGGAATCCATAGGTGAGGGTATCCCACTAGTCTCAGAAAGGAGAGAATCTGTTTTTGAGGTAGGCATTGAGAGATCAAGGCTGGGGTTTAGCTCAGCTGGTAGAGTGCTACACTGCACTCTCCAAGGCCCTCGGTTCGAGCCCTAGCACTGCAAACATGGGAGGACCTGGCAATCCACTCCTAAAGCAAAGTGAAACAATCAGTCACTGAGCACACGAATTGGTGACACCTAACAACAATAGAAAGATCTCGAATGAGTTGTTTTCTGTCTACGATTATCTCCTGTTTGTGGGATGAGATTTTTACCCTCAGACAACAAAAGGTAAGGAGAGCTGAGCTTTGTTGTATGAGATGCGGGCTAAGAAGTTTAAAAGAGAAGTATGCATTTGGGAGAGTTGTAAGGTAGGACTGCAAAGATCATCACCTACATATTGAAGTAAAGAGGAACACTGGAGATTTAGGTTAGCTAAGTGGGAGGTCAGTGTCTGACCGAATAGATGAGGGCTACCTCTAAAGCCCTGTGGAAGACTGTCCAGGTGTACTATTGGGAGTGATGGATGTTGGGGTCTGTCTAGGTAAATGTGAAAAGATCTTGGGAGGGGGAATGAAGAGGTATGGTGAAGAAGACATCTTTGAGATGAACAACAGTAATGAAGAAGGGAGAAGAAGGGATATGAGACAGTAAGCTGTAAGGACTGGCGACTATAGGGTGTATAGGGACAACAGCAGCATTGATGGCTTGGAGGTCCTGAATCAGTCAATAGGATGTTTGGTTTGAGGACAGGAGGAATGGGAATATTGTAGGGAGAGTGGGTAGGGCGAATGAGACCTTTAGTAAGGAGGCTGGGTATCAGGTTTTGGGCCCTGGAGGTGTTTTAGGGTAATAGGGTATTTTAGGACCTTGAGAAATTGGGAGGGGTCCTTTAGGGTAATTTTAATGGGATATAGTGGGAGGCTATGGAAGGAGAGGAGGTATCCCAGACAAAGGGAACAACCTTGGGGAGAGAGAGGCTAAGGGAAGAAGGAGAGGGATTAGAAGAGTCTGAAGCATCGGCTTACTCGGGGAGTTGATGGAGGCAGGATGCAAGTATATGGAAGCCTTGAATTTTGACAAGATGTGTCTCCCTAAGATAGGAGTAGGACAGGTCAGTATGATTAAGAAGCTATGTGAGAATGTCATTTCTAGAAAGGACCATGTTAAGGCAAGGGTGGTCCTCAGTTGAGTAAGAATTCCATTAACTCCTACAATAGTAACCTGCGATGGGATTGTGGGTCTTCTATATGTTGGTAAAGCTGAAAATGTGGCCCCCATGTGGAGTAGAAATGAAATAGGCTTACCTGAGATACCGACAGTTACCCTGGGTTCATTGTTGATGATGTCTGTGGGGGCCAATGGCAATCCCGGGCATCATCAGTCCTCCTCAGTGACCAACCCTAAGAGTTGTGGCACGGTGGGCTCCGACTGTGGTGTCTGGGGTTGAGGCAGGGTTTGGACTCCCACCGTGCTGGCACAGAGGACAACTGACCCCCTAGTGTTCCAGCTGTTCACAGTTAGGGCAGGGGTCAGGAGGGGACCTTGGGTTAGAGCCCTCTTATGCCCAGTGTCCTGGGTGTCTGCATTTGAAACATTTGCCCAGTGGAACCCCCACGGTTAGAGGGATGTTTCCCTTGTGGTGTGGATGGTTTTCCTTGTAGGGTGGCTGTAGAATCTAATAATTGGCCAGCTTTTGTTGGGACTTTTGTTTGTTCCTGTTTAGTTGATACTGTTTTGCCTGCTCTCAATTATTAAATACCTTGAAGGCCACAATTAATAGGTCTGATTAGCCTGTAGGCCCTCTATTTTCTTTAGTTTCTTTCTGATGTCAAGAGCCGATTGCGATGTAAGATGAGTATTGATGATCATACCAGTTTGAGATGTAGGGTCTATCTTGGTAAATTTTTGTAGTGCCTCAGGTGAGAAAGGAATGGGGCCGGATTTTCCTCTGGGTCTTGGGCGATCTCCCTAATTTTGTCATAATTCATCGCTTTTTGGGAAACGTTTCTCAGGCCCCCAATGAGGCAAACAATCATGTAGTAGTCACCAAGAGCTCGACTGGGATCTCCCTTCTGAAATGTCCAGTTTGGCTGGGTATCTGGGACTGCCTGGGTGCCTGCTAATTTAATGGGGTCTGTTGCATGAAGGTTGTCTGCTGCTGTCTGTGCTGCCTTCCAAACCTTCTGCCTCTCCTCTGGGGACAGAGTAGTGGAGAGAATGGTGTGCATGTCTCTCCAAGTCATATCATAGGATTGAGACATAACGAAATTCTTTTATATAACTGGCTTGCAAGAGAAGGGGCCAAGATGTCTTTCAATTTGAGACAGATCAGCAAAGGAAAAAGGAATATCAACATGGATAATGCCTTCAGGTCCCGCCACTTCCTGAAGGGGTAGCTGTAATTGGACAGTTGGGGCGGGGATGGTAAAATTGGGTATCTAGACTGCATACGAGGAGCAGATGAAGGTAGACTGGGAGGAATGGGGATTGGAACTTCAGGAGATGAGGGGGAGTAGAGGTAGGCAGGGATGGCATAGAGGTGAGAGAGAGAGAGGGTGGAGTTTTGGGATCAGAAGAGGGAGGACAGGTGAGGTTGTGAAGAGGAGGAGGTATGGGAGGGGCAGAGTAGTCTGAGGGATCAAATTCGTCCATATTGGAATTTAGATCAGAGTTTTTTAAGGGAGGAGAAGGAGGAGAAGAATGAACTAAAAGGATGAGGAGGGAGAGCAAGGCTGGCATAGGGAAGGGTGGGAATGGAGACAGAAAAAGGCTTGAATGCCGGAGACCTCTGACCATTTGCCATTTCGTTGACAGAAGTTTTGAAGATCCCAGAGAATATTAGAGTTGAATGCTCCATTTTCTGGCCATTGTGACTCATTATAGAGTCTATAGTGGGGCCAGGCCTGACTGCAAAAGAAAAATATTAGTTTGTTGGGTTTTATGTCAGGAACCAGTCCCAGGGCATGAAGATTTGCCAAGAGGCAGCCCAGAGGTGCAGTGTGGGAGGGTTTGGACTATGAGGTTCCCCTAGTGACTTGGAAGAGGGAGGGGAGGAGAATGAGGCTCCCTAGGAGAGGTACAAGGAAGAGGAGCACCCTCAGGTTTCCCGGTACCCCTCGACATAGAGAAACAGGAGGCCAGGTCAAGGAGGCATCCCCGCAAGGCTGCAGCTCCTCGAGTAAGAGAAAAAGATGTCTGACCCAGCACTGAGAGTTTATCGAGGGGAGGGGGGAGATGGAGGATCGACATGGAGGGGCTCAAGCGACTCACCTCAGAGGACTGCCTAAGTGGACGTGATAGTCTAAAATGGCAAAGGTGGAGGCCCCTGCTGAGTTTACAGCCTGGCAGTGAGGCCCAGCAGGTCGACCAGGAGGCCAATCAATCCCAGAGAATGGGGGATCGTCACTATTCCTGATCGGACCCTCCCAGGTTTGGGCACCATATATGTCAGGTAAGAGAATGAATCGTGAACACTATCAGACCTTTATTGAGCAGGAGCTGCTGGGGCTGTCTCTATCACGAGAGGGAATAGCAGCCAGGGAAAGGAAAGGGTGAGGTGTTTTTAGGGCTCTAGGTGGGAGAAGGAAGGGGAAGCCATTGTGCCACAACAGGATAGGTGGAAAGAGGGTGTATGGAGGGTTTTAAAAGACTGGAAGAAGCAATGGGTAGTCATCAGTCGCTGGGCCCCAGAGCAGATTTTAGGTTAAGTTTTGGCGGGCCTTTGAGGACTAGGGCACAATGGGTAGAAGAAGGCAGCGTCTTCCAGAAAGGCACTGTTTTGTAACAGGTCCTGCCTACCACTATGTCTGGGGTTTTTGTTTTTTGAGGCAGGGTCTTGCTAAATCACACAGACTGCCTCAGGTCTCGAACTTGTGATCCTCCTGCCTCCACCGCCCGAGTCCCTGGGATTACAGGCATGGAGTTTTTTTGTTTTCAAACAAAAGGAATTTATTTTTTGGTGAAATATAACAATTTATGGAGGCAAATAGTCCAAGGGTGAAGTAGCAGCCCTATGTGATCGAACAGATTTCAGACTTCTTATAGTTTTATGTCCCACTATTCTTCGTGTTCCTTTCTATTTTTTTATTTTTTGGTGTTGGCAAATTGAACCTAGGGCCTCATGCATGCTCTTCCAAGCACTCTACCACTGAGAGGCACCCCCGGCCATTTATTATTTTTTTTAATTTTGAGGCAAGGTTTTGCTAAGTTACACAGGCTGCCTCTGATCTTGTACTTACAATCCTCCTGCCTCTGCCTCCCGAGTTGCTGGGATTATAGGCATATGCCACCATGCCCAGCACAACTATGTCTGTTTTGATGAGCACTGTTTCACTGTTTTGAGCAGAGCACTTAGTTCCTTCAAGAAACTAAATGATCATTTGTGAATTGTCACATTACAACAAAATGATTACCACATAAAGGTGGGTGTGGTGGTACACGTCTGTCACATCCCAGTGCTCAGTGAGGTTGAGGCAGGAAGATCATGAGTTCAAGGCCAGCTTAGGCTACACACTGAGACCCTATCTCAAATAAAAACAAAAAGAATACCACAAAAACTAAGCACAAATAGAAGGCATGCAGTAATTACAACATAAAATTTAACTCTCATATAAATGTCTGCCCACAGTATAACATGAATCAAAACACTGGACTCTGGAAAATGTATTTGAACATTCTTACTCAAGATAAAAATGGATAGGATGTTGCTACCCTTTTTGAAAACAAGTGTCCTTCATTTCAAAACTATTTTCTGTTCCTGATCTTTCCTCCAAACAATTTATAGAACATGTTTACAGAAAGTAAGATGTTTGGAAACTGCCACATGGTACAAGACCTATGGAAGGGAATTTATAATATCCACTAAGTTAAATCTACATTTATCTTTTATGTAGAAATGCAACCTTAAAAGCTTACCCTGAAAACATACTTCCACAAACATGGGAAACCACATAGGGAAGCTTATACACAGCAGGTTACTCATGGATACTAAAATAATTGGTAGAAAGTTTACTGGGGAACAAGATATTCTGAGTATCAAAATAGCAACCCACAAACTACTTTCTAATTCAAAAGGAAAAAAAAAGTATATGTTTAAAATCTAGTGCTCTAATGATCAGTACCTTAAATAGTCAAACTTATTTTTACTAAAAGAGGGAGGGTATAAATATCCTCTTTTGGTCCAGTACTGGGAGTTGACTCAGGGGCCTTGCACATGCTAGGCAAGTCCTCTACCATTCAATTGCACCTTAGCCCTATGTTTACTTTTTGTCTTGAGACAAAATCTCACTAAGTTGCACAGGCTGCCTTTGGCCTCAAACTCACCATCCTCCCACCTTAGCGTCCTAAATTGCTGAGATTCCACTAGTGCACCACAGCACCAGGCTCATTAATGTCCTCTTGGTGGAATACAATTTAAAGTATACACTATATTCTAAAAATATTTTGTAAATGTTCTTTTGAACCCTCTACACTAGGAACTGGGCTGGGATTTAGCTCAGTGGGTAGAGCGCTGTGCTGCAGTCTCTGAGGCCCAGAGTTCAATTCCCAGCACCGCAAAAATGGGAGAAGGGCCTGGCAGTCCACTCCCAAGGCAATCCCGAAGCATTCAGCCATTGAAAACCCTATGAGGGTCGCTATGAGTCGGATACCGACTCGAGGGCACCTAACAACAACAACAACACTAGGAACTGGCAAAGTATGGCTCACAGGTCTATTTTTGTAAATAAAGATACAAGAAATGGATGGTGTGGTGGACATACCTGTAATCCCAGTAACTTGGGAAGCGGAGACAGCAGGAGGATCCTGAGTTTGAGGCCAGAGGCAGCCAGTGTAACTTAGTGGGACCCTATTTCAAAATAAAAAGTAAAAAATGGGCTGGGTGTTTGGCTTAGTGGTAGAGCACTTGCAAAAGCACAAGCGAGGCCCTGCGTTCAATCCCTTGGTACCAATAAAACAAAACAAAACAAAAAGATAGGAAATGGAGGAAACCGTTTAAAAATGGGATGCGACTAGAACTGGAAATAATACAATCAATGTGTGACTTCCTCAAACAATGTGGTACTTCAAAAATCCAATATAATGGAAAAATACCAGCTACAACTAAAGCCTGAAAGACATCACAGAAACAAATACACTGTATATACCTGGAATGGACCTTAGAATGAAAAGTACCTAAAATTCCATTTTCAAGCAATGTGGTGAATTTTAGACTTCTACACAAAGTAGATATTCGAAGACATTATTTTTAATTTTCTTGGTTCAAATAATATTGTGGTTTTAGTAGGAGAATGTAGTTATCTTTTTTTTTAAAAAAATCATCTTTTGTGCTGGAGGTTGAACCAGGGTCTCCTGCATGTTAGGCACACGTTCTACCATTGAGCTACACAATCTGTCCTTATCTTTAAGATATGAATTGTCAAATAGTTAACAGTAGAACATCGTGCATGCAATTTATTTTCAATATACTCTCAAACAGCACCATAAGATGTACCTGTTTATCTGCAAAGGGAGAAAATATACAAAATGCCAAACCTAAGTAAATCTACACCCTTGGGTATTCCATGCTCTGGAGGTTCAAATTACCTGTGGCTCAAGAATTTTTAAAAGAAAAATGTGGGAAAAAATACTTGGTCCAACTCAGTTAATGGTAAATTCAATTATTCAGAGTGTTGGGCTGACTCAGTGGTACAGCGCTTGCCTAGCATGCATGACCACCTGGGTTTGATCCACAACACACACACCCACAAAGAATGAGGGAAAGCCAGGCATGGTGGCTCACGCCTGTAGTCCCAGCGACTCAGGAGGCGGAGGCAGGAGGATCGCAAGTTCGAGGCAGTCTGCATAATTTTGCAAGATCTTGTCTCAAAACAAAATGTAAACATATGGGCTGGGGGTACAGCTCCGTGGTACAGCTCTTCAGAGCATCTAAATGCGAGGCCCTGGCTTCAAACCTCAGTACCGCAACAAATAAATAAAATTTTGGGTCAGGGTCTGTTACGTTTCGAGACACTTGCAGTCTACCAATGTTCACAGTATTCAGAGAGAAGCATGTTTACCTCTGCACCTAACAAAATATGGTTAAAGCCCAGCACATTGGCACATCCCTGTTAATGTCAGCGATTCGAGGGCAGAGTCAGGAGGATCGCGAGTGCGAGGCCAGAGACAGTCTGCGTAACTCAGCGAGATCGTCTCAAAATAAGGAATAATAAAAAAAGGGGGGGATAGGGGGTGCAGCTCAGAGGTAGAGCGCTTGCAAGGCATGCACTGCAAAAAAGTAGTTAGCTTCCTTCCTGCATATCGCGAACACACACAGGGCTCGCAAAGACACCACTCCTGGGAGGATCCATCTGTCCAAGACGAGGAAGGTGAGAGCCCCCTCCAACCGCCCTTCGCCCCGCGCTCACCAGAACCCGTGGGAATCGCCAGGTCCTTGTGGCTCCAGGACCCCGGGCCGGAGTCAAAGTGATTCGAACGGGGAAAATACTTTTCCTTCTGGAGGGGGAAAAAAAATTCCATAAGGTTCTGTGGAGGCTTCTGTGGAGGGAGCGCTCAGCGGAGGAAACCCCGAGGGGACGCGGGAGCACCACGCGCTGCGCCCAGGACTGCGGCCCCGCGCCGCCTCTCCCGCCCGGCCGCGGACGCAAGCGCAGCGCCGCGGCTCAGGCCTCGCCACGGCGGCCACGGGACGGCCCGGGCCCGGCCTGTCCTCCGCGGACTCCACCACACCCGCACCCCTCGCACTCCCAACGTCCCAAGCCACGAACCCACCCGCGGATACCCCGCAGAAACATCCCTCCCGCCCGCCCAGCAAGCGGCGGAAGGGGCGGGCACACCTAATGACGCCACTTCCGGCGTCGATCGCGGGCCAATGAGTGAGCCGCGGGGGCGGAGCCAGGTTGGCCTGGGCGGGGGGGGGAGGAGGAGGAGGAGGAGGAGGTGGAGGTGGAGGTGGAGGTGGAGGTGTTGGTATTGGTGGTGGTGGTGGAGGTGGAGGTGGTGGAGGTGGTGGAGGTGGTGGTTGTTCAGCTTTTCTTAAGTCCACTGGGCTCAGGTGCCGGTTGGGCGCTTGGGCTGCGCAGGAGCCGGGCCGGAGGACGAGGGTTTAAGTGTTTGCCAGGCCTCTTGAAGGAAGGCGGCCAGGCTGGGGAGTCACATGGGGTGGAGCTCCAGGGGAGACAGGCGTGCCGCGCGGTGGGGAAGGCGGGACGGAGCACAGGTGCCAGGCTGGGGCGGGCACTCGGCCCCCGGATGCTCAGCGAGGCTGTTTTGTGCGCCAGGTACCCTAGCTCCTGACCCGCACACCAGCTCCAAGACTTACAGACTGAACTAGGGTCACAATCACGTGGTGGAAATACAGTGCCAAGCTACAGATCCGAGTACACGGCCACGTTAGTGCAGAGCCTGAGGAGCAGACGCACCTGCTGAACGGGGACTGACTGCTACCCAAAGGACGTGAAACCCTAGCACCTGGGACGTGTAGCTCGGTGGTAGATCGCTTGCCTTGGGCTGTGTAAGGTTCTGGGTTTGGAACGTGGCCCAGGATGCAGCTCAGTGGTAGTGCACTTGCCTAGCATGCACCCAGGGGTTTCGTGTCCAGGAAAAATACTCGATTTAAGTGTAAAACAAACAAACAAACAAACAAAAACAAATTTCCCTCAACAATCAAAGGGGAAATTTAAATTATCCTGTCTTTTTTTTTTTTTTCCCCCGGTACTGGGGGTTGAACCCAGGGCCTCGCACTTGCATGCTTTGCAAGTGCTGGAGCACTAAGCTACCGCCTCCAGCCCATTTTTTTACTTTTTGAGACAGGATCTCGATAAGTTATGCAGACTGCCTCTGGTCTTGAGCTTGGGCTCCTCCTGCCTCTGCCTCCCCAGCCTCTGGGATCACAGGCGTGCGCCTCTGCGCCTGGCTAGTTATCCTGTCTTTGTTTAATGCTGGGATTTAGCTCAGTTATAGAGTGCCGCTCTATGCTGAGGACCCAGGTTGGATCCCCAGCCCCTCAAAAAACGAGAGAAGGACGTGGGACTCCACTTCTGAAGCAATTCCAAAACAATCAGCCATTGAAAACCCTATGAGAGTCGCTATGAGTTGGACACAACTTTATGGCAACCTAACACCTTTGTTTAATAAAACACATTTCTGCAAAGAAAAGCAATAGTTTGGAGATTTTATTTAGTATTTTACTACTTGCAGTTTCTGTAGGCCAGAAACGTAGACATGGTTTAGGCTAGGTCTCTGTTCAGGCTATCTTATGGGTAAAATCACATAATAGCCAGACAGCATTAATTACCTTTTTTACTCGGTGCTGGGTATCCAACCCAGAGCTTTCATGCATGCTAGGCGAGTGCCCTAGGACTATACCTCCAGCCCTACATTCTCATTTTGAGGTTCACACAGTGAAGAACGCCCTCTTAATCTCCCATAGATTGTTGGAAAACTTTATTTCCATGTGACTGTGGAATTCTTGGCTGCTTGTTTCATCAAAGTTGGCAACAGAGAGTGTCTTTGCTGCTTTGAGCCTCTGACCCCCAGACTCCCTTTGAAGGGGCTCATTTGATTGGTCAGGCCATCTCCAGGATATTCTCCCACATGAATAATTTGTAATCCACTGATTAGGGACCCTAATTTCACCTGCGAAATCCTTCCTTGGTACCATGTAACATAATCACCAGGATGACATCCTATCACATTGGCCATATTCTCTTGATTACAAGGAAGTTATAAGTCCCACCTACAATCAATGGGATTAGGTCATACAAAGAGCAGAGGGCAGGAGTGATGGGGTTCATCTCCCAAATCTGCCGACTACACAGATACATGCAATACGATAGGGGAATCTCATAAACATGTTATGTACAATACCAGACATAAGCCAGGTGTGGTGGCGAACACTTACAATGCCAGTATTTGGGAAGCTGAGGCAGGAAGACGTAGAGCTCAGAGGCAGCCAGGTGAGACCCTCTCCTAAAAAATAAATAAATAAATAAATAAAAGATAAATGCATATTATTATTGTTATTTTGAGATGGGTTCTCACCGTGTTGCCTAGGCTGTCCTCAAACTCCTAGGCTCACATG
Organism: Pedetes capensis; assembly: GCA_007922755.1. Lineage (NCBI taxonomy): Eukaryota > Metazoa > Chordata > Mammalia > Rodentia > Pedetidae > Pedetes > Pedetes capensis. Next base: position 78,115 of record VMDO01007951.1, read on the forward strand.
GTCCTGCCTCAGCTTCCCGAGTGGTGAGGACTACAGGGATGCCACTATGTCCTGGTTATGTTATTTTTTATGTTAATTAAGAGGCAACATTGGTCCCAGGTTTTGGAACAAGGGAGTAAGCCAAATTTTTCTTGTGTGTCTTACTGCATGCGCTATAAAGCTTGAACAGAAATGCAAGGAACAGCTATTTGAAGACTCTAGGAAGTAAACAGTAGCAGGTGGTGCACACCAGGTTTGCCAGCAACTTCAGGTCGGGGGCAGCCTGCGTAGCTAGACCCTGACTCAAAATTTAAAAAATGAAAAAAAAAAAATGAGCTGGGGGTCAGCCCGGTGGTAGAGCACTTGCAAAGTATGTGTGAGGCCCTGAGCTTAACCCCCAAGCATGACCAAAAAAAAAAAAAAAAAAAAAAAAAAAAAAAAAAAAAAAAAAAAAAAAAAAAAAAAAAAAAAAAAAAAAAAAAAAAAAAAAAAAAAGCCACTAACAGCACCAAAACTTACATGGTACATATAAAACCTAATGGATAAAGGGGTGATCATCCCCATTCTTTTCCATTTGACAGCCCACTTTGCTTATTCTTAGATCTGAAAAATAAGAAAAAATGATGTGTTACCATATTGTGGGTTATTAAAACTTTAAAGCTGTACTCCTGTCTACCAAGGCTCCCATATTGGACACTTTGGTCTGGCCTCCCAAGGACATAATATACTTTTTCCAGGCCACCATGGGTAACCTCAACAGCTTTGTCATCACAATTTTTTCAGACAAGATCTTGATGACATCCACCTTTCTACAAGAACACAGGACATTACATTAATAATATCCTTCTCTAAGGAGATTCATTTAACATACTCATTAAAGACTAAGTCTGGTATTTCTTAGAGCTATTTGGGTTGTGGTGACAACATATAAGTGTTACTTTTTGTTGTTGTTGTTTTTGAGTCAGGGTCTTTCTATATAGCCAAAGCTGGCCTTGAACTTGCAATCTGCACAGTTTTGAAACAGTCTTGCTATGTTGTGCAGGCTGCCTCTGGCCTTGAACTTCTGATCTTCCTGTCTCAGCCCCATAGCATTCAGCTTCAATGTCTGTTCTGAAGCATCTAGAGCAGCAACATACAACGGACATTAGCTCCTATTTTATTTTTACTGGTGAGTACTAAAATTTGACTGAAACCCACCTAAATCCAAAAAGTATGACACTAACTGGGTGTGGTGGCACAGGTTTATGATCCCAGAACTCGGGAGGCTGAGGCAGGAGAATTTTGAGTTTAAGGCCAGTCTCGGCTACACAGTAAGATTCTTAGCTTAAATAACCAAACTAAAACATAAAACGATAAAAAAGGTATAATACTCATATTGACATAAGTAAATATATTCCTGGTACAGATTGAAGTATAGATAAAATTGTTTAAGCAACATGAAATTTCAAATCTGTAGGTCAAAGACAGTTTATAAACAAGCAACACTTGGTCATCTTTCTAGAGAAAAATAAGACTGGAAGTACTGCCACATACCACACGCCAAAACACATTCCAGAAGGATTAAAGATTTAAATGTTTTTTTGAAGTAATACATTTCAGGGAAGATTTAGAGAGCCTGTGTGTAATCTGAAGTTTAAGGGGACTTAAAGCAAAGAAGGAAATCCAGCTATTCTTCACAAAACCAAATTCCTTGGGCTACATAAAAACGAACTCTTTTTTGGTACAGCAAAAAGGTGAGAATCAAACAATAGCAATACAGTTACCAGCTCAATTGCTTCATAAGCCAAATTTGGTAACGCACGTGAACAACCCTCCATAAAATACGTTAGTAATTCAGTGCTCAAAATAACCTTATGAACTCCACAAAGGCCACCACAGCAAACATGATTCCCGGGGCAAAGAAATTTTAGAACCACTATGCTGTAGGATCCCATGCCACAGGCCTATGAACGGCAGAGAAGCACTGACAACAGTGTTTCCCCTGTTGTACAGAGGGTCGCTATGAGTCGTATACCGACTCGAGGGCACCTAACAACAACAACAACAATGCTGCAGGAATGAAGAATGCACGTTATCATGGTTATTTTGCACATAGTAAAGAGAGGCTCTGCTCCGTTTGCTAAGTACCAAGAGAGGAAAAAGTAAAACTCAATGTTTGAAGAAGAAAAATGAAACAAAACCAAAACCCTCAGGATTTAAAATAAAAAAAGAAAATAAGTCCCCCCAAAACCAAAAGGACAAAAAAAAAAACAAAAAAACAAAGAACAAAACCAAACAAACAAAAAAAAACAAAAAAACCCAAAAAAACCCAAAAACAAAAAACCCAAACCAAAAAAAACAAACCAAAACCAAAAAAAAAAAAAAAAATCCAATGGTTATATTGAAAACATAACAATCAACGATTAGAATTTCAGCATCGTGTCCAGATACATAAAAAGAAGTTGAAATAAAGGTGATGGAATGGCGGAGATAGAGGTAGTGAGACTGGCACATTCAGCAACCTGGCAAATGACAGCCTGAGGAACACGGGGGGAGGCAGGTGAAAAACCTTTTGTCAGCATCCCAACGGGCGGCTCCCCACCCCCATCCTCACCGTACCGGTTTCCCCCCATCCACACCACGCCCCGGCTCCGCCCCGTCCGTAGGCCACGCCCCCCGCCTGTAGCTGGACTCCCGAGGCCGGGTGCTAACCTCGACCTTGACCTCAGGGGTCTCCTTCTGCCTCCAGTCCCCTAGAGGAACCAACCCGGGGCCGGGGTGTGTGTGGGGTGGTGGTGGTGGTGGGATATGGGTCCACCTGTCCCCGATCGAAGAACAAACTAGAATTTCTCAGCGCCGAGAGCTCCGACGTGGCCGGGGCGGGAGCCCGGAATCGGAAGTGACGTCACGGCCCGCTGCCTCTTTTCAGGCTGGGCTCGCCGGAGTCCTCCCTTCGCGGTGGTCGTTGGTCTCGTGCGGTCCTTGGGTGAGGCTGGGTGGGGAAGGGGATGGGCGGGAGGGGAAGGAGCGGGGAGCGTCCGAGTGTGGCCCCGGCCGATCGCAGGGGCCTCGTCGGAGGATCCTGGGCGCCGGCCCTGCTGGCGCCCGCGGTGGCCTGGGCTGCTCCCGGCGTGGCCCTGTCCGATCGGCCGCTCCGGGGCGCCCATCGCTGCCAGGTGCCGGGTCGGCAAGTGCCCTGCGCGCTCCTCCACGAGCTCTTTCCATCCACCCTTCTGCTAAGGCCTCGGAAGCAACCTTTGTGAATTTCTTTTTTTTTTTTTTTTTTCTTTTTCTTTTTTTCCCCCTCTAGAAGGGGAAGAATCGTTTCCGCCATTGGGAGTCACATTGGTTCGGACGTTGCAGCTTCGAGCTCCGGGGGAGCCGGGCGATTCCAGCTCTTCTTCAAAGGGAAAGGTGGGTCTCGAGAGCCTCTTCTTACCTTCTTACATTTTTTTCTTTCTTTTTTAATGGAAACATATTTGATTCATAGATTTCACCGTCTTTTGGGGCGTCCTGTAATTTATGTGCGACGCATTACATGTGTGGCAGAAAGATAAAAACTTTGTTACAGGGCTGGGAGGCGTCGAAATCGGTACCTAAAATGGAAAGTACGCAGACCCTGAACGAGGCTCTCTGCTGAAGAAAAACAAAGATTCTAAGCTGTTGTTTTATGTGTGAGTGTGAGTGTGTGTGTGTGAGTGTGTGTGCGCGCGCGCGTCAGTGCACGTGTGTACGTGCACGCGTATGCGCACACGCTGGGGATGGGATCCAGGGCCTCATGCATGCTGAGCATCGATCTACCACTGAACTACATACACCTCCAGTCCCAGTACGAACCTATTCTTCTCTGAACCTTGGAGGTCTGTACTTTCCCCCTCAGACCTTAAAACAACCCTCCAGGAGGAAAACAATGGAGGCTTCTTTGTTGTTGTTAGGTGCCTTAGAGTCCATATCCGACTCATAGCGACCCTCATAGGGTTTTCAATGGCTTTTTCAGGATTGCCTTTGGGAGTGGATTGCCAGGTCCTTCTCCCATTTTTGCGGTGCTGGGAATTGAACTCCGGACCTCAGAGACTGCAGACCAGCGCTCTACCAACTGAGATAAATCCCAGCATTGCAAACTCTATGAATAGCTGAGAAGCAGAATAGGGTTTAGTCTGTTGTAGTACCGTCACTATGAAACGGACACCGAGCCGACTGGACGGCACCTAACAACAAATTACACAGCGAGGAGGCTTCTTTAGGCTCGTATTAATTGAATTAACTGTTACAGGAAAAAAATGCATTTTGTAGTGAGCTGTTTGAAAGTAAGTTAGAAATTTCTGCATACTTTTTAACTAAATGGTAATGCATCTTTTTTATTTGTTTATTTACTTTTACTTTTTTTTTTGTTTCTTTTTGCAATTCTGAGGGGATGAATCCAGGGCCTCGGGCTTGCATGTTTTGCACGTGCTGTACCACTGAGCAGCACCCCCAGCCCATTTTTTCAGTTTTTGAGACAGGGTCTCAATAAATTATGCAGACTGCCTCTGGTCTGGAACTTGCGATCTTCCTGCCTCCCCCTCCCGAGTCTCTGGGATTACAGGCCTGCGCCACTGCGCCTCATCTTGGTAATGCATCTTCTAAAGCTGTGGATATTGGCCTAGCAAAACTACAATACTAGTATTTCAGCCAAGAAAATTCAAAACAATAACGTTATCTAATATCTACTTTGTGTAAAATCACGATTCTCCATGTTGTTTCAAATAGCTTTCTGGATGTTTTGGGATTTAACATCTCTTCACAGTATTTTTGTTGTTGTTGTTGTTGTTGTTGTTGTTGGTTGCTGTTAGGTGCCATTGAGTCCATATCCAATTCATAGGGACCCCCATAGGGTTTTCAATGGCTGACTGTTTCGGGATTGCCTTGGGAGTGGATTGCCAGGTCCTTCTCCCATGTTTGCGGTGCTGGGAATTGAACTCAGGACCTCAGAGACTGCAGTGCAGTGCTCTACCAACTGAGCTAAATCCCAGCCCCACTTCTTGGTGGTAGTGGGGGTTGAACCCAGGGCCTCGCGCTTGCCTGCTTTGCAAGTGCTGAACCATTGAGCTGTACTGTACCCCCAGCCCATTATTTTACTTTTTTTTTTTTTTTTTTTTTTTGCTGTACTGGGGGTTGAACCCAGGGCCTCATGCTTGCATGCTCTGCAAATGCTGGACCACTGAGCTGCACCCTCAGCCCAGTTTTTACTTTTTGAGACAGGGTCTCGCTAAATTACGCAGACTGCCTCTTGTCTGGAACTTGCGATCCTCCTGCCTCCGCCTCCCAAGCCGCTGGGATTCCAGGTGTGTGCCACCACTCCTCACTCTTCACAGTTCTTATATAGCAATTTTTAAATCTCTCAGGATTATCGAATCCAGAGAAATCACTCTTGTCTCTTTGTTACACTGAGTTTCTGAAGTTACATATTTTTTCTAAAAATCATGCATTTTGATCTTTGTATTCTCACGGTGTGCTTAAGTAGTTTCTTTGTTACACTGAGTTTCTGAAGTTACATATTTTTTCTAAAAATCACGCATTTTGATCTTTGTATTCTCATGGTGTGCTTAAGTATTTTCTCCTTTTCTTTGCAGTAAAGTGATGAATCTATGAATGCTCATTAAGGGTAGGGAAGTGGTGCAGCTCTTGCCTAACATGTGTGAAGAAGCCCTGGGTTCCATCCCAGAGCTGCAATAAATAAATGAAGAGTAAAAACAGGGTAGTGAAAAAAATTCAACCTAGTGCTGTTCTTAGGGCAATTATAAACTAGTGAAGAGGGTAAACATCTAATAACAAATGTATTATTACAAATAGAGCAAAGTTTTAGAATTATTTTGTACCTTGTGGGTATATGGGAATAGGTGAAGGTAAGAGAAGTGAGTTGTATTCAAGGTGAGACTAACATAAAGAACATGAGAGCCATATTGAAAGAAGGGACTGAAGATAAGGAAAACTTTGTATGAATTCGCTAGTTACATTTCTACAGTGGGAGAGGAGTACATCAAGGGTCAATCCTCAGTTCGACAGTTTTCTTTGGGCAAAATAAGGGAAAAACAACCTAATTTAAAAAAAAAATTTTTTTTTTGTGCTTGGGATCAAACACAGTGTTGCACCCCAGCCTAATCTTCAGAGTGTAACCAAGGAAGAATAAGTGATAGCTGATCAAATAATGTAAATGAAGGGAAAATGGGAGATAGTATGAATGTTTATTTTCATGAATTGGAAATTAAAGAATTAATGCGAATCACTGGTTGAACATTGAAAAATAAGTTCTCTGTGAGAATTCACTTATGTTAACTATCAGTCTTACAATTGTGTTCTTAAACAGAATCAAAAAATTAAGAAAAAAACATAAACAGAGTCAAGCTCTGTTCCAGTCATTTTCAGTCTACCTCGGGGTTCCTCCTATCCTAAATAGGGCTCCATTTCCCGGAGGGAATGTTCTAGTTCCAGTGACAAGATTAACCCATCTGTATGACTCCTTACGGACACTGACACAGCTAAGAGTTTGGCATTGCTCCATAGGTAAATGACCAGAAAACTTCCCTGCAAATATGGTCTGGCAGAAAGCTCTGGAAGGACACTTTGACTTCACAGTATCCATGTTACCCTCTGCCTATGCTTCTTAAGGGTCCTAGGGAGCTAGCTGGACATAAAAAGAAATTGATTAGGAATTCTAAAGATAAAGTGGTAAGGAGATGGGAATACTTACGGTGGCCTCTATCTACTAAATTTGTGCATATGCATACTCTCTAACATAGTGATGAACATAGTGTGTGTTAATATAAAAGTAAAGATATTTTACCACTGGTATTTGAAATAGTCCTCACATTGAATGTGGATCAACAGGACAGGTAAATTGTTGCATACTTATATTATTGGAATCCTTTTATAAGAAATAAAAGGAACAAATCAATAGTAGATGCAATAAAATGTACTGGGGTTTGTTTTTTTTTTTTTTTTCTGTAGCACTGGGGGTCAAACCCAGGGCCTTCATGCTAGGTATGTGTTCTATCACTGAACTACATCCCTGGTCCCTGCTAACATAATTTTGAATGAAAGCTGTTAGGTACCAAGGAATGCCTGCCCCAACCAAGGCATGAATTCAGACTTCATTAGAGAACATGTGCTAAATATACCCATGTTTGTTCTCTTCTTCCTTCCTCTCTCCTTTCCTCCTTCCCTCCCTCCTGTCCTCCCTCTTTCTTCCTTCCTTCCTCCCTCCCTCCCTCCATTTCTTTTCTTTTCTCTCTCTCTCCCCCTCTTCCTCCCTCTCCCTCTCTCTCCCTCTCTCCTTCCTTTCTCCCTCCCTCCCTCCCTCTCTCTCTCTCTCTCTCTCTCTAACAAATTTTGATAAATTTACTGGCTTAAAGTCACATTGTGGCCCTCGCCTGTAATCCCAGCACTTGGGAGGCAGAGGCAAGAGGATTGTGACTTTGAGGCCAGCCTGGGCTATATAGTGAGACCCTATCTCAAAGAACAAAAGACAGGGATTGAAGCTCAGTGGTAGAGTGCTTGCCTGGACAGTCCAAGGCTGTGGGTTTGATGCCTAACACAAAACAAAACAGAAACTTTATTGTTTCTTTGGGCCACATGTCCAGTTATGAGTTATGTAGCTTCTCTGCTCAGGGTCACAACCTGTCTGCAGCCAAGGTGTTGGCTTGTTTTCATCTCTTCTGGCTTAACTAAGGAGCAGCTATCTCCACACTCACTCAGGTGATGGACAAGTCTGATGTCTTTGCAGGTGTAGGACTTATCACTCACTTGTCAGCCAGAAGCTGGCTTCAGCTCCTAGAGCCTACTTGTAATTTTTGCTACCTGGCCCTTTACTTCATTAAGCCAGCTAGCAGAGTATCTGCTCAGGAGGGAAGGCCTAAACACTTCCCCTTGATTGAGTCAGTCCCATGAGGATAATTTATTGATGATCTCAGGACCAACTTAATTTGGGCATCACTAAGATGTGCAAAATCCTTCATATTTGCCATATTCTTTTTTGTTTGTTTGCTTTTTTGCTTTTTGTTTTTTTGGGGTACTGGGGGTTGAACCCAGGGCCTTGCACTTGCATGCTTTGCAAGTGCTGGACCACTGAGCTGCATGCCCAGCCCATTTTTATACTTTTTGAGACAGAGTCTCCCTAAGTTACACAAACTGTCTCTGCTTGAACTTGGCGATCCTCTTGCCTCCGCCTCTTGAGTCACCGGGATTACAGGTATGCGCCACTGCGCCTGGCTCATATTTACCATATTCTCTTGGCTGGAAACCAATCACAAGTCTTGTGTGCCCTCAACCAGAGGACATTAGGCAAAGGCATGAATGCCAGAAAGTGGAGATCCTTGAGGTCCTAATAGGGTACATTGGCTGCAGGGTAGCCATCACCCACTAGAAGGTAGAGGAATTTCTGGTTTACTCTCTGGCTGAACTGGTCTACAATCACTCAACATGAGAGGTACTCCAAGGAACAGGCTATCTGAAGTTAAGCCAGTGTGCAGGGAATTGGGGCAGCACTCTAGGCATTGGCATGCATGGTGTCTGCCCCTAAAGAACTCGGGAACAAAGGTCGTGGGCACAGGCTTATTGTAGGGAGGTGCGCAGTTGGGTCCACCGGCAGCTTGTATCTTGAGAAACGCACCATGACTGGGTCATGAGGGACAACAACCTGCCTGACACTGACGGATGCGCTGATGCGCTTGTGTTGGTGGGAGTTCTTTGTGTGCCTAAAGTGTGCTTGAGAAGGGCCTTAGGCGGGCGGTAACAGATGAGGAGTCTGAGATCGCCTAGGGACCACGTGCTCTGGGCACAGAGCCTGGGCAGAATAGCACAAGGTGGTTTTGCCTCCACGCTGATAACCCTGCGCAGGCTTCCTGCCTTCCTGCAATGTCCCTCTAATGCCCCCACCCCTGGCAGCATTTTTTAAATTTTTTATTTTTTTTGCTGGGGATTGAATGTAGAGCTTCTGACGTGGTAAGCAAGCTCTCCACCCCTGAGCTACACCCTTAGCCCCAGTGGCAAAATTAACATGTTCAGGGCAAAAGGGAAATGTTGAAAGAAACCGCTATTCCATAGCAAGTGTTGAAGGGGAATCTGGAGCTGAGGTGAATAAGCAGCCTCCTGCCGCAGGCCACTCGGGCTGCTCAGCCTCCATCTGCACCCTTGTACACGTACGTTAAGTTCTGTAGGGTGATGAAATAGTCTGTATTTCTAGCTAAGAAAATAGAAGTTCTAACCCTTCCCCATGCCTGCAGCTGTAGCCCTGTGGCATCCGATCCCGTCAGATCTCGGAAGCTAAGCAGGGTCGGGCCTGGTTAATACCTGGATGGGAGACCGCCTGGGAACACCAGAAGCTGTAGGCTTGGGAGAAGGACCTGGCAACCCCCTCCCAAAAATCAATCTGCCATTGAAAACCCTATGAACAGCAGAGAAGCACTGACAATAGTGTTTCCCCT
>VMDO01007952.1:0-33678 GCA_007922755.1 Pedetes capensis
TTCCCATTTTCCGAAGTGTTATCCATAATTTGTTGTGATCCACACAATCAAATGCTTTTGCGTAGTCAATAAAACATAGATAGACATCTTTTTGATATTCTCTGCTTTCAGCTAATGTCCACCTGACATCAGCAATGATGTTCCTAGTTCCCCGCCCTCTTCTGAATCCCGCTTGATTTTCCGGTAATTCCCTGTCTATATACTGCTGCAGTCGCTTCTGAATGATCTTCCTACAGAATTGACCTCTTTTTATCAATATGAAAGTCTATTTTCATCTAACATTTCTCTAATGTGCTATGATTTGCCCGATATTAGTATAAGTGCACCAGTTTTCTCATGCATGACATATCCTTTTTTGGTCTTTTATTTTCAGTATTTTGGTGTTTATACATTTGTTACTTCTTTAGTAAGTGGCATTTAGTTAGAATTTATATTTTTATTGAACCTCACAATCTTAGTTTTCTTTTTCTTTTTTTGGAGTGTTGGGGGAATGAATCCAAGGTCTTCACACATGCTAGGCAAGCGCTCTACCACTGAGCCATCCCCCAGCCCCTTTTTAAATTTTTTATTTTGAGATAGGGTCTAGCTAAGTTACACAGGCTGCTCCAGGCCTCGAACGCTCAGTCCTCCCACTCCATCTCCCAGGTGGCTATCACAGGTGTGTGTCATGGCACCTTGCTCTATTTTTATTTGTATGGAAATATCTATTTTATGTTTACTTTTCAGAGATGTTTTCTCTTTTCTTTTGAAATTCTGTTTGTGTTGAATTTCTCTTTTTAGTTTGGCAATTAGGTACTTTCAACACTTGAGATGTTATTTCATTGTCTTCCAAGTTCCAACATTTTTGTCGACAAGACACTTGTGGCTTAGTTTTTGCTCCCTTACCAGTAGTATAATTTGTTTGAAAACTTTTAAGTCTTTGGTTTTTAGTAGTTTTGCTATGATATGTCTAGGTAGGTTTTCTTTGTATTTTTCTTGCTTGGAGTTTATTGCTGTTGTTGTTAGGTGCCATCAAGTCATACCCAACTCATAGCAACTCTCATAGGATTTTCAATGGCTGATTGGGGAGTGGACTGCCGCATACTTCTCCCACTTTTGTGATGCTGGGGATCAAACCTGGGTCCTTAGAAATTATAGGGCAGCACTCTACCAATTGAGCTAAACCCCAGTCCCTGGAGTTTATAGTGCTTCTCAAATTTCACTTTTCAGTATTTCTTTTTCCAAGTAGTTCTTTGCTCCATTCTTTACCTCCTCTCATTCTGTAACTCCAGTCACACATATATTTGACCATTTTAGCCTGTCCAGTCTGTCTTCTTTTCCCCATCTATTTTCATGCTTTCTTAGTTCATTTTCTGTTGCTATAACTGATTAGTACAGAGTGGGGTAATTTATAAAGAATAGAAGTTTATTTGTCTTGTGGTTTTGGAAGCTAGGAAGTGCAACAGCATGGTGCTAGCATCTGCTAGCATCTGGTGAGGGCTTCTTGCAAAGGGATCTACATGATGAGACAGAGCAAGTATGCTAACTTGGGTCTCTCCTCTTCTTATAAAGTCACTAATGCCATTAAGGGCCCCACCTGCATGACCTCATCTAATTCTGACTACCTCTCAAAGGCTCCCACTCCAGTTACCATCAAGATATGACTGGCATGTTAAGTTTCTCACTCATGAACTTAGGGAGACACATGCAGACCATAGCGCATGGATGTTTTCTGTCTGTGCATTTTTCTAGTTCACTACTTCTCCCTTGCTATATTCAGTTTACTATTAAATCTGTCTATTTAGCTCATAATTTCACTTATTAAATTTTTCTCTTCTAGGATTTCCACTTGACTCTTTTGTTCCAGTTCTCTTCTGTAATTCTCAGTTTTATGTTTTCTCAAATGTACTAATCATGGTTATTCTTAAGTCTGTATCTGATAAAATACAGTTTGGTTTTTTGTTTTTGGTACTGGGGATTGAATCCCAGGCCTCTCATGTGGTGGTGCATTCCACCGCCAAACCACACTCCCAGCCCCACTTTTTTTTTTTTTTTTTTTTTTTTTTTTGAGCACTGTGTTTCGCTAAGTTGCACAAGCTGCCTTTGGCTTTGACCTATGATCCTCCTGCCTTTGCCCCTAGCACCTGGCTCTGTGGCTGTTTTCCGATTGTCTGTTTTTTCTCTTCATTCACTTTCTTAGTACTCTTGGAATTTTTTAAATCGAAATGTAGACATTATGTGTGAAGGAATACAGAGACTGGTTGCCGCCTCTTTCCTCCAGAGAATATTTTCCACCCCCTCTGGAAGGCAGCTAGAGTACAAACAAGCTGTCTTAACCCACCCATGGGCTGTAACATCTAGAGATTCTGTCATTGTGCTTGTAAAGCTTTGTGAATTTCTTATTTGCTTTTACTAATGGGTTATAGCTCAGCAGGGGCCCCAACAGAGAGCTTCACGTGTTTCAGTGACTTTCCTTCTTGGAAGGTCCTAAACTCCAATTTTGGCCTTATAATAGCAAATGACTATAGAAAACATTGTCTTTTTCCCTGGGAACCTTAAGAAATCAACTTCTTTGAGGAAAAGACTACTAAGTGTTGAGAATCACCTCTTTACACTTCCTTTCTCTTCCAAATATTAGACTGTTAAGTTTGCCTTGGGTGGCATGGCTGCAGATGTGACTTTTTTTTCAATTCTTATTTTCTGATTGTTTTCTGCAGGAATTCAGTCTGTCACAGGCTATTATATATTATGAAAATGTGAAAGTCAGTCCTTAATATTTCAAGGGTCAGTAATACATACAGTCAGCCCTCTGTATTTCTAGGTTCTGCATCTGTGGATTCAACCAACAGTGGATCGATCGCGTACTATGTAGTTAGCACTGTGATGATGATTGCTTCTATACTGAACACATATAGGAGTTTGTTTGTCATTGTTTTCTAAACGATACTGTGTAACAACCACCTACACTGTTATGAACTGAATAGATTTAATAGTAAACTGAACATAGAATAGAGGAATGTGAACTATCCATGTGTAATACATTTACACTGTATTAGGTATTGTAAGTAATCAAGAGGTGATTTAAACTATACAAGATGATATGTGCAGGTTATGTGAAAATACTATGCCATTTTATTCACCATATATTCTCAGATCTAATCCACATGTAATTATAATCTACATCTGACATTTTGGCCCTCTAAAACTATTGAAGGAATGCAGATTAGATTCTAGAATGTACAGTAAATGACTTGAGTGTGTATGGATTTTGTTTTCTGCGGGGAACTATAGAACCAGTTCCCTTTGGATGCTGAGAGACAACTATACTGGCATTTAACTTTGATCATTCTTTTTTTTAGAGTAAGGATACATTATTCTGAGTTTAGGATGTAAGGCTCAAAGTACCTGTTTACCTTTCTTTCCCAGAAAATTGAAGGGTTGTTTATTTGTTTTCATGGTTCTTTGCAGAAAATTTTCTGGAGTGAGTGGGAAAGGGAAGTGATAAAGGCTTGTTCTTGACAGGATTTCCCAGGAATCTTTGCACCATCCATATTTGGTATCCAGTATCCTTAGCATTACATTTTCTAGTACCAAGTTTTAAATAGACTTAAGTTGTTGTTGTTGTTATGTGTCATCGAGTCAGTATCTGACTCATAGCAACCCCATGTACAATCCAGAATTCTACCTGTTAATATCAAGATACTCATGATCCCAAGTGAGAAAGTTGTTGAATAAGTGTGAAAATTTTGTTGGGATTATTTTATCAGATAACTCATGAGGTCATAAGTACTATTTTCAATAATAATCCCATTTGTAAGTAACTGACGCACTCCTTTCCCCAGATTCACAGCTACTCCTGATACCTACTGGATATGGTCTGGAAGATATATGACTTGATTCCTATGTTTCTGTTCTTTCTTATACATCACCATGGAACATTTCCTCATGTAGATCTTACATTCTCATGTGTTTGGAGACATGGCTTCCTCATGAGCAGGACGAGGTCCTTATTTTACTAGTAGATATGAGCATCTCCCACAGTCCATGTAGCAGCTTAGCTTTTTATTACCTATCTGGATACTCAAATGAGTCTGTAAAACATAAAAATGTTGGGGTCAGCAGTAACTCTTGAGTTTTTTCCTACCAAATGTTGACCCCTGCTTTCAGTGTTTTTTTAAGGCTGTATTTGGTTTGTCTTCAAGATCATGTCACTAGAATAGAAAAGTATTTTTCCCCTTTTTATGTTAGCATAGTGTGTTCTGTATTAAGTGTTTTTGAGGTTAGAAAGTTAGTTAACTTCTGTATAATCACAAAGAAAGTAAGTGTCGTTCTCAGGATTCCAGCCCAGACCCATAGCCTCAGAGATCAAGCTCCTGAGCTCCCCTGCCTTATAGGGGATGTGTTAGATCAACCCCTGCCATAGTCCTGTGCTCACTGCTCTTCCTTCTTCCTTTCTTATTGTCACTTCAAGAGATTTTTAAAACTGCAGCATTATTAACATGTTCCTCATCTCATGCCATCAAGTTAGTTCACCAGGTAAAACCTACATTTTGTTTTTAATGTCTTTCAGAAGAGATGATGGTGCCCATGAGTAAGAAGTCTCCTTTCACAGCAGATGTTCCACAAGCAGAATTAGATCAGTGGACAGTAAAGGAAAGGTTCACCAGAGACAGTCCCTGGAAATATGCTAGCCTGTTGGGATGGCAGTGCCAGGAAGGTCAGGAGCCCAAGGTGCAGCAGTTGGTCCTTGCCCCCCAGAACACCATATCTGGGGCTAGTGGACAGAAGTGTAGTGAATCTGGGAACGGCTGCACCATGAGCTCCCCATGTGTTCCAAGTCAGGGATTTCAACCAAGCAAAAAAGCCTTTGAGTGTAGTGAGTGTGGAAAAGTCTTCTCTAAGAGTTCTACCCTTAATAAACATCAGAAAATTCACACTCCAAAACTTAACACAAGTCAGAAAATGCACATTAAAGAGAAACGGTATGAATGTAGAGAGTGTGGGAAGGCCTTTCACCAAAGTACACACCTGATCCATCACCAGAGGATACACACCGGGGAGAAGCCATACGAGTGTAAGGAGTGTGGCAAGGCATTCTCTGTGAGCTCCTCCCTCACTTACCACCAGAAAATCCACACTGGAGAGAAGCCCTTTGAATGCAACCTGTGTGGCAAAGCTTTTATCCGGAACATACACCTGTCCCACCACCATAGAATACATACTGGGGAGAAGCCTTTCAAATGTAACATTTGTGAGAAAGCCTTTGTGTGCAGGGCGCATCTGACCAAACACCAGAATATTCACAGTGGTGAGAAGCCCTATAAATGCCATGAATGTGGAAAAGCCTTCAATCAGAGTACAAGTTTCCTTCAGCACCAGAGAATTCACACTGGAGAGAAGCCCTTCGAATGTAATGAGTGTGGGAAAGCCTTCAGAGTGAACTCCTCCCTTACTGAACATCAGCGAATCCACACTGGAGAGAAGCCATACCAGTGTAGGGAATGTGGGAAAGCCTTCAGGGATAATTCCTCCTTTGCCCGACATCGGAAAATCCACACTGGAGAGAAACCTTACAGATGTGGATTGTGTGAGAAAGCCTTCAGGGACCAGTCAGCCCTAGCCCAACATCAGAGAATTCATACTGGGGAAAAGCCTTATGCATGTAATATATGTGAGAAAGCCTTCAGTGACCATTCAGCCCTCACGCAACATAAGAGAATCCACACAAGAGAAAAACCTTACACATGTAAGGTCTGTGGGAAAGCCTTTATCCGAAGCACACACCTGACTCAACACCAGCGGATTCACACAGGTGAGAAACCGTATAAATGTAATAAATGTGGGAAAGCTTTCAACCAGACTGCAAACCTCATTCAACACCAGAGACATCACATTGGAGAAAAGTGATATGAGTGCAATTTATATGTAAGACTTTTGGGAATGAATAGATTAATTATTGAATATAAGAAAATCCATTCTAGAGAATAACTATGAAGTCTTACATCAAGATGGTCATTGTATTTTACTCAGAGTAAAATCATGGGTTTTGAGAATTTAAGAGTGGCAAACACTCCTCATGGTTTAGTACTGCTTCAACTGAATAGCAGTACTTTTTAAATAGTCTGAATTACCACATGTCAGAATAAATATGGAACTTCATTAACAACATAAATGTTGGTTTATCAGATTTACAATTTGTTAAGTTGTTGTTGTTAAGTGCCATCAGGTCAGTGTCCAACTCATAGCGACCCTATGTACAACAGGTGAAAGAAACAGTGTTGTTAGTGCTTCTTTGCTATTCACAGGGTTTTCAATGGCTGATTGTTTTTTGGGAGTAGGCTGCCAGTCTTTCTCCCAAGCCTATAGCACCTGGTGTTCCCAAGCAGTCTCCCATCCAAATACTAACTATGCCTGATCCTGCTTAGCTTCCAAGATCTGACAGTATCATGCCACAGTGGTACTGCTGCAGGTTAGAATATAGTTAGCATTCCCAAAATAATGAGCTGCTGCATCCTGGTTCTTGCCCAGCTTTCATCTAGGTTTCTGAAGGGATGGATTCTGTTTTCATAGGAAAGCATTGAACTTTGAATTTCTGCTTTTGCCTTTGAAAGTGTACATTTTCTCTCCTCTACCTGGGCATTCTACCACTTAATGCCCTCCTGTTCTGACAGTGGTAAGCAACATATTGAGTAATTCCATGGTCCCGAGGTGGTCAGTAGCACCATTGACATTCTCTGGCCCAGGCAGTGTCCAGACCCAGAAGTGAGTGCTGTGCTAGTCCTGCAGGTACAGTTTGTCACCATCTTTTATCCCTCAGTGCTTTTGGTAGAAATCCCCAGCATACAATAACATCCACCCATATTCTCATACACAGCACCAGGGGGCACTCTCTCCTTCCCCACTGCAAGCAATGGAGGCATCCATGCTGTCGAAAGCTGGAGCATTTTCTGCAGTGGGGGTGGAAGAGCAATTAAGTTTCATTGTAAGAAGCAGAGTGGTAGGCTCCTGGTTTGTGGAAGTGCTGTCTGTCAAGTTAGGCAGCCTTCTTGCCCCTCAAAAGGGTGCACCTCTGCTCCAAGTTCAGGAAGAGGATATTCTATATCATATTGGACTCCAGGTTGATAGGAACTCAGAAGCTTCTGGCAGCTTCAAAGCCCAGCTTCTCTAAATTCAGCTTCCAGCTAATCAAGGCTGCCCGGGCGGCCAGGCCTCCCCTGCTAAATGACCAGCAGCTCATGTGTGCCCCACCCTGTGTGTGACACGGCATTTCAGCAGGTTACTTGGCACCATCCAAGCTGTGTATGCCGACACATATATCTGCAGCCTCACATGGCTGGCAACTCCAGATTGCACCCTAAACTTGCCCTGTACCCTGGTTACAGATACCTGCCCTCAGTGTATCCATATGGCCCGCTAGGTCATAACTGCCACCATCTCATCCTTGCCTTACCTGAGTCTCTGAGAATCACATTTCTCAGTTGAGTCAGCTGTTCATTTTGCCTGTTGAAAGCAGGAAAGCCACTGCCACTTGGCAGGTGCCTGCCATGGGCCAAGGCCTGCTGTCAGTGTAAGAGCCAGAGATACAGTGCCGCCCAGCTGGGTCCCACTCCTTGCTTACTCTTGAATAAAGTTGCTTCTCGGCAGATCTGAGTGTTCTTTCATGTCTTTGTGCACCTGCTGCCAGATTTTCTCTATCATCCTCTTGGTTCAAGGTGCTGGGTGTAGCTGATATGGGTGAGAAGCTTCTTGCTGAGTCCCCAGGCCTGCAGCTGTGCTTATGAGTGTGGGTTCCACCCCACACACCTCTCCATGAGAAGGTGTTCCTCAGCACTGGGTGTCAAAGTGGAAAGAGTTCATCCAGAGAATTCTTCAAACTGGAGAACCTGGGTTCACAGACAGACCTGAACCTGACAGCCTGACCCTGTGCTGTCTCCTGGGCATAGCCTGTGACAGTCATGGCAGGTCCTGAACCCCAGCCAAATGCAAATGTTATTGCTAGGAATGACTGGGAAATGTTCCAAATGAGGAAAGCTGTGGGTGATCATTTGGAAAAGACCTAGAGGGGTCCTGGGTGGAGATTTGTCTGACCCAGGTAGAGGCCTGACTCTTATCCAAGTTTTACCCTATTCTTACCCCTCCCACTCTTAACCCAGGACATAGAGTTGAGAACCCTAGAAAGAACTCCAAGGATAGGGCTTGTCTGGCTCACTTGGAAGACTAACATCTATCCTCTGGGGCCAGCTACCTTTGTCCTGCATCCTGGTATCCCACTCCTCCCCCTCCCATCGAGTGATCCAAGATGGCCCCCAAACAGCCCAGCTCTGTTGTGGCCTCCTTCAATCTGATTGGCTGCCCAGAGCCACCTGATTGGTCAGAAATGGAAGCTCAGTGGTTGGCCTGGCCTGTGCCTAACCCCACTATCAAAATTTTTCTTTTTCAAATCTCTAGTTACATAATTGCCACACCCTGCACAAGCCACTCCTTAATTGGCTATTTCTGGGCCCACACCCCCTTCATAGAAGATATATAAGCCACCATTGAAGCTATTAGCTTCCATTTTGTCCCTTATGCTCTTGATCCTCCCCTGTTCCCCTGCTTTCTGAGCCCTTTCAAACCTGACCCCCACACCCCACTCCTGAGACCTGCAACCTCCAGCATCACCAGTGAAGACATCTGAGGACTACAAGCAAGACTCCGTGTCAAGCTCAGGGCCTCTGAAGTGGTGAAGGCTCCAAGCAAGACATGAAGAGCTCTCCACTTTTCTTCCCTGGCCTTGGGGAGGAGGAGAGTAGAGAAGGCAAACTGCGAGAGGCAACAGGATACACACTATGGGACACTTTCATCAAGTGTGCTGCACCCCCTTTTGTTCACTTTGGTAGGTGCAGCTTAATAAATTCTGTTCTTGTTTGCAAGAAGGCTCCCGAAGTCCTTCTTTGGCGCCACTGGCTCTTGCCTATTTCCAAGGGTCCCCGAGTACCCATGTTGAGGCAAGCTCTGTTGCCCCACTGGGCCGGAGTGAACCCCAACAGAAAGCTGAGGCCAGTGGCTAGAGAAACAGGGAAGTAGCCATTCATTTAATTAATATTGCAGTCAAGCACCATGTAGCCACTGCCTTCATGAGCCTTAAATGGGAAAGACAGGTATTATAAAAGGAAACCCATATAAGCAAGTAACTTTTATTATTATATTAATCATTAATATTAATAATTTAGCCAGGCATGGTGGCACATGCCTGTAATCCCAGCAGCCTGGGAAGCGGAAGCAGGAGGATCACAAATTCAAGACCAGAGGCAGTCTGCATAATTTAGCAAGACCCTGTCTCAAAAAGTAAAAAAATGGGCTGGAGGTAACAGCTTAGTGGTCCAATACTTGCAAAGCATGCAAGTGGGAGACCCTGGGTTCAACCCCCAGTATGACCAAAAAAATAAATTTAATTAATTAAATAATATAATTATATAATATATAACTTAATTAAATTAATTAATAATAAATAATGTTAATTAGTATTGTGATCAAGCACTTATGTAGCCACTGCCTTCATGAGCCTTAAATGGGAAAGACAGGTATTAAAGGAAACCCATATAATCAAGTAACTGTTGTGTGCCAAATGAGGAAATGAAAGGGCACTTGCAAAACAGGTTCATTGTGTACTGATTACCTGCCCACATCTGGAGAATCAGAACTTTCACACAGCCTAATGATGTGGATTTGTTACTTACAGGCAGGCAGTAAGGGACAACAGGAGTCTAGCATTCATGCCAAGTTGACCTGCCAAGGCTCAGGAGAGCTTCCCAGGGCAGATGGAGTTTCCCTGGTTGCCCTGGCTGTCAGTGTCTTCTGCTCACCAACTGATTCTCTCTTCCTTTTTATCCTCAAGGCCACATCAGAGGATGTTTCTAAGAAGGCTAGTGTGCACTTGCTTGAGGGCAGTACTATTTCAATGAAGGGATGTATTCACCACACTGCAGGTAAAACATTGTTTAATGGCATGTGCATAAAAGACATTTCTACGACTGTGACTTACATGAAGGATTGAGAAAAACAGCATTATTTCAGTGAATGAATATGTCCTCTGCATGTGATGTACTTAGTAGACACATATGTCAAAAGCTGTATTAAATTTTTTATTTATTTTTATATTTCACATTTTATATTTATTTTGTATGTATATATTTATTTATTTGCTTATTTATATTTTATTTTTTGCAGTACCTGGGGATTGAACCCAGGGCCTGGCACATACTTTGCACATGCTCTACCACTGGGCTGCACCCCCAGCCCATTTTTTATTTTTTATCTTGAGACAGGGTCTTGCTAAATTACACAGGCTGCCTCTGGCCTTGAAGTCATGAGCCTCCTGTCTCAGCCTCCAGAGTCACTGGGATTACAGGTGTGTGTCACAGCGCCCAGAATAAAAAGTTCTTTCTAAAGCATTTTAAAATAGTAGACAGAGCCACCTTTTTAATCTTCCTGACTCTCTTCCCTCTCAAAACTCTCCAGTGACACTATACAATGTCTCCTCATTTCACCTACAATGAGAGAAAGTCTATAATTGTAAATGGCCTGATTGATTCACTCCCATCACCTCGTGTGATAGTTAATTGTATGTGTCAACTGGCTGGGCTACAGTACCCAGATACTCAGTGGAACACTCAGTGGAACACTGGATACTTCTGGGAAGGCATCTTGTAGGTATGGTTAACATGGACAACCCGTGGGTTTTAAGCAAAGGAAATTGTATAAAATGTACGGGTACAACTCATCCAAGCAGTTGAAGGCCTTAGGAACAAAACTCCATGCTTTTCAAAGAAGAAATTCTGCCTCAAGGCTAACTGCATCAAGTCCTGCCTAGGCTTTCAGCTTGCTTCCTACCCTGAAGATTTTATACCTGCCAGCCCCACAATCATGTCAGCCAATTCCTTATCATTACACATATATCACTACGGTTTGAATGTGGGCCCCTAAGTTCATGTGTCAGAGACTCAACATCTAGTGCACCAGGGTCCAGAGTGCACCAGGACCTTTCTGAGGGGACCAGGTCACCAGGGCTCTTTCTGTATGAATGGATGAATGCCATTATTGTGGGAGTGGGTTAGTAATCATGGGAGTGGGTTCCTCATAAAAAGATGAGTCCAGCCCAGTAGATGGCTAGGACTCTGCAATGGGGGCCACGGCAGCCTGGTGCCAGGGAATGATTATTTTGATTCCCATGTAGGATGGATAAGAGGGGAAAGATACCAGAGACGGAAAGATGAGTTAGCATCCTGCCATAGCTAATGCTATAGATTGAATGTTCACCTCGAAAATTCATGTTGAAATCCTAACCTCCAATGTGAAGATATTTGGGGGTGGGGCCTTTGAGAAGTGATTAGGTCGTGAAGGTGGAGTCCTCATGAATGAGATTAATGCCCTTGGAAGAGAGACCAGCGAGCTCCCTTGCCCTCACCACCACATGAGGATGCACTGAAAAGACGCCGTCTATGAGCCAGGAAGCAGGTCCTCACCAGACACCAAACCTTCCAGTCCCCTGAACATGGACTCCCCCAGCCTCCGTAACTGTGAGAAATGACTGTCTGGTCTTTATGAGCCAGTCAATCTATTATGCTCTGTTATAGCAGCCTGAACAGACTGATAATAATCCACTAATGAAGTGAGAAGGCTTAAAATTTCCAAAGCCAGACCTTCCACCCTTGTGTGCCTTTTACACTCAGCACTCCTCCTCAGCCTCTCCTCTTGTCCTTCTCTGAAGCCACACCTGGCATTTCTTTACCCTTTTCTGCATAGGTTGAAAGGTCATCGCTGATGCTCCTGGGGCTGCTTGTGGCAGCCTGCAGCATTCTGGCTCTGCCCAGCCAACACAGAGCAGGGGCTCCCTAGCAAGTCCCAAGAGCTGAAAAATATTTACACTTTGAGTTTTTGTCATATTTAGAAACAAAGGGATCCATACAATAAATAGTATTTCTGAAGTTGTTTCATCCTATAAAATGATGTGGAAAGATTTCTTGGACCTATGCATTTTATTCCACTTTAGGAGTCCTGCAAACATATCTATGTAAAAAAAAATAAAAAATAAAAATAAAGCCAAAATCCAACCTCTGGGAAACATTGCATTTATTTAATAAGAATTCTCAAATAAAATGAAAGGCAACATGGGAAAGGAATTCAGGGGGGAATTTCCAAAGAGCAAAAATGTAATAGACATGACAAAGCCATAATAAATGTGTCAAAAAATTCAGACTGTTGAGAAAGTATAAGAATATAATTAACAGAGAGCCCTCCTATGCAATCCTCAGCACCGTGGACCACAGTTGAAAATGTTATGAAAAAATGAGGAACGCACAGATGAAGATGCTATCCTAGCTTTGGAGAGAAAAATTGTAATTGTGATAAAAATGGGTTTGGCCTCCGATCAAACTTCCACTTTCACTAGGACATACAATTTACACTGGAGAGAAATCATTCAAGGGCAGTCAATATGAGAGAGCCTTCAGGCATAGCCTCGCCCTTTTTCAACAGGAGAAAAACCATTGTAGCAGGAGGCCTTATACATTCCACAAAGGTGATAAAACCCACAGGAGTTTTTCCAAGAGTTTAATTAGATTGATTGGACACCAGGGAATTCAAAACTATGAAACAAAAACAAAAAACAAACAAACAAAAAACACTGTGACACAAACCTTCAGAGAGTTGTCAGCCCTCCATTGAACACCAAAAGAATGATGGAAGGGAGAAATTGTGTGTGTGTGCTGACAGCGGCAAAGCCCTCCTGGAGGAGCATACCTCTGTATACACTGAAGAAGTCAGAGAGGAAAGAGACCCCGAGAACGGGCTACCATATATGAAAATGCCCCTAAATAACAAGAGGATGCCCACTCTGCAAAATAGGCATGTCATGGAGATGACCAACAAGTGGACTGAACATGAAAAGGCCCAGAGGAGGAAAGTGGAACTCCCCGAGCATCAGAGAATTACCATCTGAGGGACCACGTAGAAAGGAAGGTGGGGCAGTCTTCACCAGGAAGCCAGGACTCCAAGTCAGAAACCTCACACTGGAGAGGACCCCTCTAATGGCAATCGATGTACACAGGGTTTTACTGAGAAGTCGTTTAAGTCACAGAGTTCAGACGGGGAAAGCCACACAAACACAAAACAATGTGGGGCTGCTTTCACTAGAAGTCCAACTCACTGCACATCAGAGGATCTCTACCAGGAGATACACTAAGAAAACAGTAAATGCAAGAAAGCCTTCATTTGTAAGTGAGAGCTCTTGACTCTTGAAGTGTTCGTCAAGGAGGAAAACCCTATGAAAGCAATGATGAACACGTTAGCAAGCAAACACACCCTGTCACACTTCAGGGGACCCACACAGGAGAGAAGCCCTTCAAAACAGCACACTTCAGGAAGCATTAAGCAATAAATAAAATGTCATGCTTTGAAGAAACCCCAGGAAACAAAAGTGAGGAACACTGGGCGTGGTGGCTCATGTCTGTAATCCCAGCAACTCGGGAGGCAGAGGTAGGAGGATGGCAAGTTTGAGACCAGAGGCAGCCTGCATAACTTAGCAAGACCTTGTCTCAATTTAAAAAATAAAAAAGGGTTCGGAGGTGCAACTCAGTGGTAGAGCGCTTAAAAAGTATGTGTGAGGCCCTGGGTTCAGCTCCCAAATACAAGAAAAAAAGAGAGAGAGAGAGAGAGAGAGAGAGAGAGAAAAAGAGAGAGAGAGAGAGAGAGAGAGAGAGAGAGAGAGAGAAGGAGAATCTGTACACCAGAAATGTTATTCTGAAGAACATCTACTCTCCAGGTCAAAACTCTGCACACCAGAGACTCTGTTGTATGAATATGGTTCATGTTTTAAATTAGTTCTGGACATCAAACACTGGAGAATTCATGATAAATGAAAACAATCAGCCCAAGACATTCAAATTCTACCCCCATGGAAACAAAATCCCATAACTGAACCTCTGCTTTTTTAAAGAAAGATCACTGAAAAAGCCCAAGTCCACAACAGGGACTCCAAGTGTCTTCCTTCTGGTGCCTCAAGGCTGCCTTTCAGGGGACCTGCCAGAACAGACTGGGGGAGAGAAGTTGTTATATCCATCCAAAGTTACACCCTTGGAATTAATCCTCACCATGGACACAGCTCTGTGGCTGGTCCAGGATGCCCTGTCCAGGATCCCTGGACACAGCCCCATCCACGCAAGTGCCACCCTTCTTTCTGCCATCACTAACACCATGGGGGTATAGCCAAATTTCTTAAGGTTGGGAGCAATTCAGGGGCACACATGGGAAAGGAAAGCAGTCCTACTCGAAGTGCAATGTTCCCCAAAGTCTGAGGGAAAGACCCCAAAGAAAAGACCTGTATGTAAGTAACCTCAAAGCGTACCCCAATTCCCTCCCCACCCCACTTTGGCAGGGTCCATCTGCTGCTCCAGCAGAACCGTCTCCCCGGCCAGAACACTCAGTTCAGAACCCCCCAGGTTTCCTCTCATCAGGGCTGCTCCCCCAGCTCCAACCTGGATTTCATGCTGGGGTCTCCATGTGCTAAGGTGCTGCCCAGCCCCCAGGTTAAGGGGGTCAGTCAAGGGGTGGAAATCTCAACCCTGATAGGGCCAAGCCCAGGCTCCACCATGGTCCTTGCATTTCAGAGGCCGTGGGTTCAGTCCCTCCTGACAGTGGCCATGTCCTACCCCAGGTGGAAAGTCCAATCCTCAGCGACAAGGGACGCTGCCAACGTACAGAAAAGCAGAGACCAGACCTGGAGTGAGAGTCCAGTTCTTTTAGAGGCCTGTCTACCTGGGCTGGGCGTGACCTCCACGGACTCCCTGCCTCTGATTGGTCACTGTGGATCCGGACTCTGGGAAGCAAGGCAAAGAAAGAATAGCAAGGACAGGGAGTGACCAGTCCCACTCAGCCCCTCTTGCTACTTGGGGTCCTCCGTGTCCTCGCCCTTGGTGGTGGCCGCCACTGTGGAGGTCTTCTTCAGGCTCCGCTTCCGCTTCTGCACGTTCTGCTCTGGGTGGAACAAGATGACGTAGGTCTTGGGCACGTAGAGCATGCCGAGAGACACCGACGCACTTAGGCTCAAGGATACCGTCAGAGTGGTCGTTTGGATGTAGATCTAAGCCATGGAGGAGAGGAGGAGCTGAGAGTTCTGTTCTTTCCCACTCCCACCATCCCTCAGTTACCACATAGCTTGGAGCTGAGTCTTTTCAGTTAGTAGAATGGGAAGGAGGGTGCAGGAAAGCTTGGCCACCTAAGCAACGGCTCTGTGGCATGAAGAAGTTAGCAGTCACTGTGTAGCTCTGGAGTGGGTGGGAAGGAGGATGAGTGCATTATAAAGGAGGAGAGTGACATTTGGAGAATGGTGGCTATGCCAAAAGGGCTAGGGAGTGGCTGAGCACATTTTCAAATGTGTGAATGAACAACACAGCACTCACCAAAGAACAAAGGCAAACACGTGGAGGAGACAGGAATGGACAAAGATTCTACATTCAAGGATAGATGACCGGGTGAGTGGCAAAGCAAGTGGACTGGCGGGTTAAGAAGTGATATAAATGAAAAGGGCACCTGTGGGAGAGCAGAAGGTATGAGGTCAAGGGGGCTCGAAGGCTGCATGGAAGAGCAAACCGGTGAACTGAGGCAGGGAGGTTTGGCTGAACAAGCAAGCACAGGGACACTGGCCAGTGAAGGAATGAACAGTATTTAAGGGCAGGAATGAACCATCCAACAGCGATCACCCCAGGGGGCCTAGCTCCTGGGACTACCGAGCCCTTCACCTGCCCGGCGGGAGTCCCTGGGTACCTTCTCGGCTGACTGAGCTGTGCCAAAGAAGATGGGCACGAAGGCCAGCCAGATGATGCAGGTGGTGTACATGGTGAAGCCGATGGGCTTGGCCTCGTTGAAGGTCTCAGGCACGCCGCGGGCCTTGATGGCATACACAGTGCATGTGACCATGAGGAGGAGGCTATAGCCCAGACAGCCGATGAGGGACAGGTCTGACATGTCGCACTTGAGCACCCCCCTGGCCTGCTCGGGGTCCACTGTCCGCTGCTCCTCATAGTCAATCACGCTGTGTGGGGGCTGGGCCCCCAGCCACGCAATCACACCCACCACCTGCAGGAGCCATGGCAGGGCTGATGACCTCCTCCAGGGAGAGGCCC
Source organism: Pedetes capensis (assembly GCA_007922755.1). NCBI lineage: Eukaryota > Metazoa > Chordata > Mammalia > Rodentia > Pedetidae > Pedetes > Pedetes capensis. The sequence continues at coordinate 16,140 of VMDO01007952.1, forward strand.
ATCCCAGCTTCTGACCTAGGGCTCTGGCAGGCAGGGCTCCCTGGGAAGCTCTGGGCCAAGAGCCACCATGAAGAGGGCGGGCTGCCAGGGAATGGCCGGTCCACACCCGGGATACAGGCAGTGGAGAGAAGGGCTGTGTGGAAGGTGGGTGGACAGCACGCAGTGGCTGGGAGAGGGGCAGCCTCGCTCTGCATCCTCACCACTACCAGTGCCATGGACTGGAGCCCCATCAAGGTCTAGTGACTGCAAGACGAGGTTCTGAAACCATGGTCTTAAACACATGTCTTTTCAGCCTCAATTTCTCCCCCTCCAGAATGGAAACGTTCATATTCTGTTATGAGGACGTGATGCCACCTTGGGGAAACAGTGACTTCAAGTGTCACCAATAAGGGCCAGGCCTAGAAGGGGTGGTTTTTTCTTACAGCCCCCACAGAGGCATTGTTACCTGCACTCCACAGGTGTGGAAACACCAGCTTGACCACGTGTGGCAACACAGCAAACCTAGTCCTGAGGACCCCTTTCCCTCTCCAAACCCAGAGAACTATTGAATAAGATGCCCTGAGATTATGTGTGAATGTTCTGTGAAGCTCATGATAAGGGCACATCACAGGTAAGTGAAAAAAATAGAGAGGAGAATGAATGTGAGCTGATGCTGGGTGGCCTGGGGAGGATCAGAATCAGAACAAGCCCTAACAGGGAGGAGATGGAATCTTGATTCCTTCATCACGACAAAAGACACGACCTTGAGCTAAGGAAAACCGAGGAGCATAAACCAAGACACCTGCATAACCGTGAGACCCTGGGAGGGTTGCCCCATTCGTTCCTGCAGGTTGTTCACTGCACAAGAGTGATCAGAAGGAGAAGTAGGACTGAAATACAGCTCCCAGTCCAGTGCCATGCCATGGTTCTCCCAGAAAAAGCTGGGAGAACCTTTCCCTGATTCTCCCAATGTCAACAGCTCTTTTGTATTTGGGGGAACTTTGAGTCGGACTCAACTCCAGAGCACCTAATACCACCACCACCAATAAAATAAAGCCCAGCCCCTGTGTAGGAAGGCAACATGGAAGTTCCTCCTAGAGCCAGGCTCTGAGTGGGAGAAAAAGTCCTTCCCAGGCCCGGTCAGCTGGGGAATCGGGGACCCACCTGCAGGGAGGTGAGGCTGAAGGTGATGACCAGCTGCGAGGTGGGGCTGATGAAGGGCGGCGGGGTGACAGAGCGCTTGCCCTGCTCGAAGATGCGGTAGATGCGGTTGGTCTTGGTGAGCAAGGCGGAGTAGCTGAGCGTGGTGCCCAGGCCAAGGAAGAGCCTGCGGGCCGCACACACGGCCGCCCCGGGCTCGGCCACCATGAGGAAGGTGATGGCATAGATGAGGAAGATGCCGGTGAGCAGCACATAGCTGAGCTCACGGCCCGAGGCGCGGACGATGGGGGTGTTGTTGTGGCGCACGAAGGTGACCACCACGGTGGTGGTGGCCACGATGCCCAGCACGGCCAGGAGGAGCGGCGGCGCGGCCCAGGGGGACGCCCAGGTGAGGCGGACCACGGGCGTGGGGCGGCAGCCCGTGTGGTTGCGTGTGGGCCGCATGTCGCCCGGGCAGGCCTCGCACGTGAACTCGTCCACCTGGAAGCGGTAGCCGTCGCAGGCCTCGCAGTGCCAGCAGCAGGGGACCCCTTTCACCATCTTCTTCCGCTCCCCGGGCCTGCAGGGGAGGCTGCACTGGGACGGCGGCACCTCGCGGGGGTCTCCCAACCATTGCAGGGCTTCCACCTGTGCGCGGGTAGCGAGTCAGGACCCCACCGCCAGCAGCTGGAGCCCCTCGCCTCCGCCCGAGCTCGGTCCGCGCCACTTACATCCAGTCTGAGGGCCTCCGCCCACTGGCCCACGGCCTGGTACCCACCGCTGCTGGCACTGCCATTCGTGGCCTGGTACTGGAAGATGTCATACCGCCCGGGTGCATCTCCATTCTCATTGAACATCACAGGGGTTCCCGCACTGCCTGGAGGAAGAGCCAGTCATCCTCAAATGCCCCCCACCCTGGGAAGGCCAGCCAGGAGGAAGGAGGAGTGTAACAAGCTCAGGAGAAGATGAGCAGCGTGGCAACCACCAAGGACACGCAAATCAAAGCCACAGGGAGAGGCCATCTCACAGCCCCTAGTGTCACTACTATGAAGAAGGAAAATAACAAAGGTTAACAAGAATGTGTACAAAGTGGAACCCTGGTACACTGTTGGTGGGAATATAAGAAGGTTTGCTGTGGAAAATAGTATGGTGGGTCGTCACACAAAGACAGACCTACCATGTTGTTGTTGGGTGCCATTGAGTTGGATCTGACTCATAGCCACCCTAAGTACAACCGAATGAAGCACTCTGACACTGTGCCATGTACACGGTCTTTTTATGTTGGATCCCACTGTTGGAGCCACTATGTTTCTTCTCATTTTGAGTAGTGCCACATCAGCAAAAGGAGGACCCAGGGGTTTTACTCTATTCCTATTATTAAAGTCAACTCTACTTTGCGGAGGCAATTCTTCCCCAGTTGTTTCTTGGATGCCTTCCAGCCTGGGGGGCTCATTTTCCAGCACTATATATGACAGTGCTTCTCTGCTATTCGGAGAGTTTTCGATAGCTGTTTCTGGAGTGGGGTGCCAGGTCCTTCTCCCTAGTCTGTCTTAGTCGGGAAGCTCAGCTGAAACCTGTCCACCATGGGTGACCTTGCTGGTATCTGAAATACTGGTGGCAGAGCTTTCAGCATCACAGAAACACTCAAGCCCCCACAGCATGACCAGCTGACAGACATGTCAGGGAGACTTACCATATGGTCCAGCAATTCTACCCATAGGTATATGCCCAAAAGAATGGGAAGCTGGGGCCACAAGAGGTGATGGTATGTCCCTTTTCATAGCAGCACTATTCACATTAGCCAAAAGGCAGAAGCCATCCAAGTGTCCAGCCATGAATGAATGGGAATACAAAATTTGGGCTGGCCATACAGAGGAATGTTAGCCTTAAAAACCAAATTGGGACACATGCTTTGGCATGGGTGAGTCTTGAGGATACTATGTTAAATGAAATCAGCCAGTTGCAGACAGACACATACTGTCTGATTCCACTGATCTGATGCACCTGAAGTAGTTCAATTCATACAGACAGAAAGTAGAATTGTGGTTGCCAGGGGCTGAGGGCAGGAGGAAATGAGGAACTGTTGTTAAATGGTGTAGAAATTTGCTTTTCCAAGATGAGAAGAGTTTTGCAGATAGGTAAAGGTGATGGTTGTACAACAATGTGACTGAACCTAACACTACAAAACTGGACACCTAGAGCCGAGCACAGTGGCCATCCCTATATTCTCAGTGGCTATGAGACGCAGAGGCAGGAGGATGGTGAGATTGAGGCCAGAGGCAGTCTGTGCAATTTAACAAGACCCTGTCTCAAAGATTAAAAAATAAGAAAGGGACTGGGAGTACAGCTTAGTGGTCAAGCACTTGCAAAGTATGCCAAAGTCCCTGGGTTCAGCACCCCAGTACTGCAATTAATTAATTAATTAATTAATAAAAGCTGTCCACCTAGAAATGCTTAAGATGGCAAAGTTTGTTAGGCACATTTTACTACAGTCTAAAAAGGAAAGAGAAACCTTGGCTGCCTGGGACAAATTCAGACTTGTACAAAGTCTGAGAGATGCCATGAAGTGGGTTCTGATTTGAACAATCAGCTTTGATTCTTTCAGAAGCCTTTTCTACCAGCTAGTAGAGTGGTCTGGAGTGAAGTGGAGGTGGATCACTAAGCAGGGAGTACGATGGAGAAGGTCGGCAAAGGTTTGATGGAGGAGCAGTTTTTCATTTTATGCAGGATAGTAACTGACCGGCAATATGTCTCCACCCACAAGCTCACACTCAGCATGAGGCAATTTGGGGTTGTTCAGAGACATTATCAGGAGCCCTGAGCATGTGCCATGGGGACATCTCATGTTCATGCCTTCTGCTCAAGAAGCTCAGAGCCTGGCTGGGACAGCATTTGAAAGCCCATGACTCGGGCAGTGTGTGGATAGAGTAGCCCTTCCTGCAGTCTGCACCGGGCCCCAGGCGTACCCCCAGATTCACGTGCTTCTCAGCTCTGTGCAACAGAGGAGAGAGTTGTAGGTAACCCACTGAGGGGTCCAGGCAGTTCCCCAATGTCTGAGTTTCACAACCAGGGTCAGAGGGTGCTGGAGCTTGGAGTGGGGTAGAGTTAAAAAGTGGGGACCTGAACATGGCTCAAGTTGCCAGCGATGGGCCCTAGAGCCCCCTGGGCCACTCTGCTCTGCCTGCCTGCGTTCCCCACTGCAGGGAGAATGCCATCCTTGGCTTCTCTGGCTCTCTGAGGGCTGGGCACCCACTCACCATTGAAACGCACGGCTCGAATATACTGCAGCAGTGTCTGCCCGTCAGTGGGCTCCATGGCTGGGCACAGGCCTGTGTGGCCGGGACACAGCGCCTGGTGCATGCTGTGGAGGGCATGTGCGATGGCATACACGGCGTCAATCACAAACTGCACCTTCCCCTCCTGCTCGTAGGTGGAGTCCTGGCCGATCCGTTCCTCGCCTGCCCTAGGATGCCCAGAGGAAGCGAGCCTGTGCCCAAGTGCCACACCCAGCCCCCAGCCTTCACGCTCACTGCCCCCACCCCCAGCCCTGGCATCCCTCACCTGTGCATTTGCGGATGGACTCATCAGACTGGCTACCTGAGCTGGTCAGTTTGCAGTTAAAATTCTCTTCCCAGAACTCAGCAAACCAGATATTCCTGCGGTTGTTCTCCAGCGAGCGGGTCATGAAGTACTGGTCAAATCCTACCAGAGAGGTGGATGGCAGCCATCAGAGGTAGTCATTTTTCAACAGTGTCTCTTTGCCACTTGCTCACTTTGCATCCAAGTGACCGAGTTCTGGTCTGTGAATTCAAAGGTACCTGGGGGCTCCAGGGTGGAGTCTGCATCTTGATGAAAGCCCAAAGCCCCACCATTTGAACGACTTTCATCTTTGCCCCTTCTCCTGTTAAGGATACTGCTGTGAATATGTGATGGGTGGAACTGCATGACCCATTTTGTGAAGATGAGGCCAGCAGCGAAAAACCACAGAGCAACTGCAGAGGCTGGCAGAACAGAAGGGCAGGCAGGGCCAGGGCTTTGAGAACATCATTGGCTCACTGCCCTATTCCTGAAACCACCTACTTTCAGACCTCTTGTGCTAAAACCACTCCGGGTCCCATTTTTCACTTGCAACTAAATGTATCTTAGCAGAAAGAAAGGGTGTGAAGATGTATACCCCCAAATCTAAGAGCCCCTGGGAAGCAGAGCTCATCCTTTCTAGTGTCTGGGCTGTATGAAAGAGCCCTGAAGGATGACACCAAGGCATCTTCAATTTGTCATTTGGGGAACATGAGCAATCCTGTTGCAGAGTGAAGCATCTCTGCTGGTTTTGTGCAGATATTCCTAGATAGCTGGGATGTGTGGGGAGAGAGGGTCCTCAGCACTCTGATCCACAGGACAGTGTGGTCCATGTCCTTGGCTTCTCTCCTTTGGATCCCACCCTTCAATTCGGAGTAGCTTTGGTTAGCCAAAGCTATAGGTGTGAAATGAAATAAACATCAAAATGCTCATGATGCCTCACCCAGTACACTGTCCACACCATCTCATCCAGACGCTGCTTGGAGGGATGTATTCAGAGGATCTCAGAACCATGGAATCTGGGAATCCTGAAGGGCTGGATGGTGGTACCAATCTTACAGGTGCACAAAATGAGAGGCCCAGGAGAGAGGGTGGGGAGGACATATGGTGATTGAGGTGGCAGCTGCCCAGACTCACCATCAATGGAGGCCCTCTTGGGCAGGATGGTGATGGCCCCCACAGCCACATCCTCTAGGCTCAGGATGGGCGAGGTCTTGGATCCCCAGCTGTCGGAGCCGACCCACAGGAAGTGGCCGGTCAGGTTGGCTTCTCGAGTTGCCTCCAGGACCCTCCTAGTAGGAACAGAGCTGGGTGTGAGTGAGGACTCAAGATCTTTCTCCAACTTAGCCTTGGTGACATCCCGAGTTTTATCTACCTGTCCCAGTCCACATCACTCATAAGACTGTTGTTTATCAGGAACAATGGGGAGGAGGGCATTAAGGACACTTTCCTTGGGCTTCCCTCCAGTGTTGGGCCTGCTCACTTGCTCTGTCCACTGTAGCCCCTTCATGCTGGCCCTCAGAGGGTGCTACAGTTTGGATAGGGTTGGAATATGCCCCTAAGTAACTATGGGCCCGAAGCTTGATCCTCTGTGAGGTGATGTTGGGAGGCAGAGGGACCTTTAAGAGGTGGAGCCTAGTGCAAGGTAATTGTTGGACTGCTATGGGCGTGGCCCTTGGGAGAGGTTAAGTAGTTCTCAAGGGACCCTGGTTAGTTCCAAAGAGAGTGAGCCTGGCCCCTCTCCCTCTGCTTTCTTGGCTTACCATGTGATCCCTTCCTCTCCCGTTCTCCTACCATGAAGAAATCTGCCAAAATATGATCCAGCCTAGGGGGCCTTCACCAGAGCCCAGAGCCAGTGCCATGCTGTTTGGACTTTCAGCCTCCAAAACAGTGAGCAAAATACACCTCTTCTCTTTATAAATTATCCAGCCTTAAGTATTTCATAATGTTGTTGGTGGGTGCCATTGAGTTGTATCCAACTCATGGCAACCCTCCTAGGGTTTTCAATGGCTGACTGTTTCGGGATTGCCTTGGGAGTGGACTGCCATGTCCTTCTCCTGTATTTCATAACAGTAATGAAAAATAGGCTAATACAGAGCGCTCCTTGCGGGAAAATCAAAGCCAGGGGAAGCCATCCCTCCCTCCCTCCAAAGGCCTCCACCAATGTCATGCCCAACCTCCCAGGCTGGAGGAAGAGCCCCCAGGGGCTTTGGACTGTGCAGGTGTCAGGGCCTGGGTCTGGCTCCTCCAGCTGATACCTCCCCATCATCCCTGATCTTGCATTTTCAGCACTTAGGTCTGCCTGGGAGATCTCTTCCCACAGCAAATGATAAGAAGGGACACATCTCATGTTTCCTGGGCTAGGCTTGGAGCATCTCCATCTGGGGATGCCAGACCCAGAGGTGGCAGCAGGAAAAGAGAGGGGGGAAGCAAAGGAAGAAGGGAGAGGGTACATGGCTGGTGAGCAGTAAAATACAGGGCAAGACCACAAGGGACATCCTTCAAAGAGCTCGGGGATGAAGGTGCCACCAAGCCCCCACCTGATGTCATCCTCATTGGCAAAGATGATGATGCCCCGGGCATTGGGTGTCTCCATGAGTCTCCTGATGACCTTGTTGAATTCTCCCGGCTTCGGTTCCCTGGGAATCTTGATGGACTGGGCAATACAGACGCCCCCTGGGTGTCGGGATGCCCAAGTCAGCTTGACCCACCCATAGGCCCACGTGGCCGCCACTGTCTCTGACTGTGTATTAGCATATCAGCACCCAGGGGCCTGGCAGAGGGGTCTGGAGATCCTGCCTGGAACCCCACCCACTGGCAGACCACTAGGCAGGGGCTGAGTCCTCTAAAGGAAAAGGGCACCTGCCCACCTGGAGCATCCCCTGGGCCACCACAGCCCTGACCCACCAGGGACCCAACACCTCCACCTGTCAGCTTCGGACCCATCTGGCCCCTGCCTCACACCTCTGCAGGCAGCCCATTGCCTGAGACTCACCGGCCTCTCGGGAGATCTGCACGAAGGCCTCCACCCCACTCTCGCCATAGTTGCCCTCGGAGGCCAGCGTGGACACGTAGTTCCAGCCCAGCGCCCTCACGATGTCCACCATGGCCTGTGCCTGGTAGGAGTCAGGGGGCACCACGCGGGAGAAGAAGTCATAGCGGGTGGAGTCGCTGAGCTCTGGGGCCGTGGAGGCATAGCTGATCTGGGGTATCTGGAGGCAGGAAGGACAGCTGGGCTGTGGATGGAGGGGCTGCACCCTGGAGAGGGAGGCCACTGGAGACCTGGGACATGGCTAGGGGAGCTCTGGGGGCCAGCAGGGGCCTGAGACACAGGTAAGACCTGTCAGGCTTAGGGTAGGGAGTTGGGGGCCAGCTGGGGTGGCCACCCAGAGAGGGCAGAAGGTAGGAGGATGGGTGGATTTGGTGGACTATGGAGAGTATGAGGTTCTAGGGGTTAGAGCAGGGCCACCATCTACAGTTGTGCAAGCCAAGGGGAAGTGGGGGCCAAGGTCCAGCCTACAATCCACCTGGGTACTGTCCTGCCTGGGGACAGGGCCCCCTCATCAGCCCGAGGAAGGCGTGTTCCCTAGTCCCACAGAGGGCTGGCAGGTGGCAGCCCTGGGAGGGACCAGAGCAGAGGGGGACCTGGAGCAGGTGGAGTTGAGGCCATCAGGCATGGCAGAGGGGCGTGTTAGAAACTGGGTTTATCTAAGTGCATTACAGGGATTCCTAGTGGGAGGGGCGGGGGTAGCGGGGGGGGGGGGGGGGGGGGGGGGGGGGGGGGGGAGCCAGCTGAGCAGGAACAACCCTGGGGGAAAGCATTCACGTCCAACTTGTCCCCTCTGATGCTCCTGCCAAGAACCCTCTAGTGTGAATTAAGGACTGACTGGGGCACTCTTCTGGATGCAGCCCGTGCCTTGGGCCCGACTGGCTGGAGGACAGCTGCCTGGCCTTCAGCTCCCTCTTGCCCTATTACGTGCCCTAGTATTATGTGCACACCCTGCACAACTGTGCAAGGCACTCTTGTCCCTGGGCCCCCTGGAGTGCTGTAAATGATGAGGAGATTTGAGATTTCCTCTGGAACCAGACTCTTCTTCCAGACTGGCAATAGGGGGTGCCCCTGAGCTACTGGGGCTGGGATTTAGCTCAGTTGGTAGAGCTGCGCTGCAGTCTCTGAGGACCAGAGTTCAATTCCCAGCACCGCAAAAATGGGGGCCAGGCCTGGCAATCCACTCCCAAAGCAATCCCGAAACAGTCAGCCATTGAAAACCCTATGAGGGTCACTATGAGTCCGATACGACTCGAGAACACCTAACAACAACAACAGCAGCAAGGTCTACAGTTGCTCGGCCTCAGGCCTGTGGTGGCCCAGGGGATGCTACAGGTGGGCAGGTGCCCCTTTCCTTTAGAGGACTCAGCCCCTGCTTAGTGGTCTGCCGCGGGTGTGGGGGGGTGTTCCACGCAGGATCTTGCCACTCCAGACCCCTGACTCTGACTCTGGCCTGCGCCTGCCCTACAGGACAGTGTTTCTTTGAAGCAGCTTCTTTTCTGGGTGAAGTGAATGATTAAAGCAGACGCTTCCCGAAGGAGATAAAGGAAGAATGACATTGGCCACCCGAGGGTGAGGACGGGAGACGCACGCGGGAACCTCACCGCAAACAGGCGCAGGACGTTGGCGACCATGATGGAGACGGAGCTGGCCGAGGCTCCCACGACAGCCACCACACGCTCCGGAGGCGCGGCGCGCAGCGGGGGGACGCCGCCCGGGCAGCGCACGCCCGCCTCGTGTCCGTCGCTGCGGCCCTGGATCAGTGCCTGCACGAAGCTCAGCGCCTGCTCCAGCGCGTACGTGTCCCGCGAGCAGGTGTCCAGTAGCCGCGCGCCCAGGCGCACGCCGGGCAGCAGCTCGGGGTCAGCGTTCACGCGATCCAGCGCGTACAACATAGCCTCGAGCCGGTGCACGCCCTGCTCCTTCTTCAGCGTCCCGCACGCCTTGCCCGACGCGCCCCGCGCGTGCACCGGGAACAGGCCGCCTAGCGTGAGGCCGCCCGCCAGGCGCACGGAGCCCGCGGCCCGCGCCGGGCCCGCCCGCCCCAGCCACGCCAGCAGCGGCAGCAGCGAGGCCCAGGCGCTCCGCGGCCGCGCCATCCGCCGGCGGCTACAGGACAGAAGACCAGGAGCTGGCGCGCTCCTTCAGGAGACGCCCGAGACAAAGGGGAGGGAGCTCCAGGCCCTTGGGACCAGTTGTCTGGTGCATGGAGGGCTACGGACTCAGCCAGCCCCGGCAGGTCGCCACCCCGCCATCACTCCCGCCCCACCCCGACCCGCAGCACCCCTGCCCGATCGTGGTCGCCTCCCCTGCTGTCCTGCCCGACAGCCCTGGGCCGTTCCTCCTTGGGGTCCGTCCCCAGCATACGCCCACATTCTCTCCGGGGCCACACTCACCTGCGCCAGCCACTTGCTGACTGTTCAGGACAAGTCCGTGACAGATGCCGAGGGCCCCAGGCGCGCAAGAGGATTTCAGGTTTCCGGGATGCGAGGCCGCCCTGAGGATAAGGGCAGAGACCGTTCTGAGCTCGCGGTGGCTGGCGGAACCCCTTCCCCACCTCTCCAAGCCGCTGGGTCCATTGTTTTCCTGCTTGCCTATCTAGATTGTGACTGACCTGGACTCTGTCACTGTGACACACTCTGTCCTTCCCGCTATCCCTGTCTTACTCTGTCTCTAGGTCTCCTTTCTCTCTGTGTCTTTGGCATTCTCTCTCCTCAGCTCAAAACTTTTCTCTGCTGTCTGTGTTTTTTTTCTTTCTCTCTGTCATTGTGTTTTACCCCCTTTCTGTCTTTCTCTCCCTCTCTTTCCTTGCCATTAGCCTTTTTGAGTTCAGCTGCCTAAGGATCTCCCCAACTTTCTCCTGGTGGCACCTGGCTGCAAACCCGTGAGTGGAGGGTGACAGGTAGAGGCTGGGTGAGCCGCAGTGACTAGAGGAACAGGAAGCAGAGCAAGGTTGGGCAGGAGGGAACCATGCCTGAGCAGACCTGTAACATTAGCAGACATTCAACAGCCCCACAAAAATCGACTTTTCCCATCAGCCCTATTTTGCAAAGGGGGAAATGGAGTCCTTAAGAAATGAATCAACATGCCAAAGGTTGCACAGCTGGCCTGTGCCAGCATCAGGATTGGTACCCAGAATGGTGCAAAACCACCAGTCAAGGCTGCCTTTGATGCAGGGAGGGGGCGAAGCCTGCCTACCTTGCAGCTCTTGTCCAGGTCTCTTGGTCTGATGATGGAAGCCTAACGAGTTGTCCCCGTGGTGGTTTGTAAAGGCCTCTGTCTCTAAGGGCTAAGCAGTGGCCCTGCACGAGCAGACACCTGTACGAGGTTCCCTGTACTTCACTTTCCCCATCTCACAGCCAGGAGCCAAGGTGAAGGGGTTTGACCCAAAGATACTTAACCATCACTCTTGTCTGAGGGAGGATTTGGCTCTCTGATGCTGGGAGCAAAGGGCATCTTGGAAACAGGTGGCGAACTCCTGGACACGGGGATTAGTGGGCTTGTCATGGGGGGGTGGGCCCCGCTGAGCCAGCTTGGGCTCCATTAGACAGGATGGATTAGGGTGACTGTGAGGATTTGGAAAGAGGGAGCAAGGAGGAAACACCACCTTCCTCTCTTCCTCTCCCACCTCACAGACCCCCAAATTCTCCATCCCAGACTATCACCTCTCCGGTAGAAGCCAGGAATCAGGAGACCAGAGTCCAGCTCAGCTTCTACCCATTCCTTAAGTTGAGAAGGGTGACCACTAAAGTGGCATAGGCCAGCCTGTGGCGATGCTGCAGAGGATTGTCCAGATGGGGCACTTCAGGGTCCTGGGCCAGCAGCTGGGCTCATGCAGACCCTTCGGCCCTTTCCTGCTCAGGATGATCCGATGACTGTCCCCGGGTTGAGTGTCCTGTGACACCAGCTTCTGCATGGAAGCGAGGTCAGGGAACGTTGGAGTGGAGGGAAGCAGAGCATCTGTGACCAGGTGCTGGAGGCAGAAGGGGAAGAAGTGGGTGGATTCCCGGCCTGGGAAAGAACTGGCTCTGAGCTTGAGGTTCAGGAAAACATCGTGACTGGGACTTTCCCTGAGCACCTGAGGAGCAGGAACCAAGAGTAAGGTTTGAACCTAGGAAAGCTGAGACTCTCAGTGTAGATTTGACAAGCAGGTCAAGTCCATAGTCGGAGTCCTCAGTCTGGGATTGAAGGAAGCGGTCAGGATGGGCGATCAAGCTGGGGGCAGTATTGGAGATGGAGGGGGATTCATTCACTTAGTCAAGAGTGCAGGTGCACAGTGAGGACCTGTCCCAGAAACCCCAATCCAACGTTACAGGGCTAAGCCAAAGAGAGGAGCCTGCGAAAAGTAGTCAGGGAGGTAGAGGAGAGAGGGAGGCAAGGGTGAGGGAAGAAGGCAAGTTCAGCATTAATTCACCCCACACAGAGACAGAAGGTCATTAGTCACCTCACACAGACAACAGAAACAAGGAGATTGGACCATGCTTCCGGGGCTACCTGGCTCAGACAACTGTGCTTACAAAAGCTTGACAATCCCTATTCTGCTTCTATGAGTTCGGCTCCAGCTATGGCCATTGACAAACGTAAATAAAATAAAAAGCCCAGGGCTGCCGTCCAGATGTCATGCCACGCTCCCTTTCTTCCTTCCTTCCTTTCTTTCTTTCTTTCTTTCTTTCTTTCTTTCTTTCTTTTCTTTCTTCTTTCTCTCCTTCTTCCTTCCTTCCTTCCTTCTTTCCTTCCTTCTTTTCTTTTCTTTCTTTCCTTCCTGTCTGTCTGTCTGTCTGTCTGTCTTTCTTTCTTTCTTTCTTTCTTTCTTTCTTTCTTTCTTTCTTTCTTTCTTCAGTACTGAGATATTGTACATAGGGCCTCATGCATACTTTCTAAGTGCCCCTAGTCCCTTAAAAAAAATTTTTTTTAAATTGAGACAGGGTCTCACTTTATGGCGAGTGCCTATGGCCTCAAACCTGCCATGTTCCTGCCTCTGCCTCCCCAGTTGCTGAGATTACAGGCATGCACTGCCATGCTCGTGTTTTTCTTTTGTTGAGACAGAGTCTTGCTGTATAGCCCAGGCTAACATCAAATTCAAGATCCTCCTTCCTCAACCTCCTGAATGCTGGGATTACAGATATGTGCTGTTACACCAGGCTGTGCTTCCACACTTGTAATCCCAGAGTCAGAATAGTAAACATATATGTTAACTAACCTGAAAAATTTAACAACCAAGTGAATTTTACTACAAAGCTCAGACTATGCATTCCTAGGTCCAGTGAATGGTTGATGTCAAAGCTTCTGGTCCCTGGATTTGGATGTTGTACATATGTCATCCACCTTCTCTTGTGGGGACCACATTTGTGAGGGAATGGGTGCATGTAGCATGGTCTCTGGCACAGGGTTGGTGAGAAGCATGGTGTCTGCACCCAAGCACACCTGCCTGATCCTGAATGTCCTGCATGGACAAATGTAGAGTGTGTGTAACTAAAGGGCTTCCCATTTCAGTGAGGTTCTGCCAGCCTCCCACATTCCAAGTGCCACAATTGGTCCCAAGGCAGACACAGATCCCTCCATGACAGTGGCATGTGTGGTTAGGCACTGGCTGTCACCAAGACCCAGCATCACCTCGCTCCTGAGACCAGGGTGATGTGTGGCTGGGTCCTGGCCAGGGCTCTCCTCCTGGCTGGTAGATGATCCCCTTCCCAACGTGCCCGACATGGCCTTTCCTAGGCACATGCAGGGAGCAATCTCTTGTTCTCTCTTCAAATAAGGCCATGAACCCTATCAGATTAGGGCCCCACCCTAATGCCCTCATCTACCCTTAATTACCTCCCAGAGATCTATGTCCACTATGATCTTACTGTGTGTTAGGGCTTCAATGCAAGAATTTGGGGTGGGACAAATTTCAGTCCACAGTACTCAGATTGGGCCTGAGGTATTCTGGGGCAAAAAGCAAAAGATACTCAGTTGAAGTAGAGTGTTATGGTTTAGAGCACAGATTCTCAGACTAGAAAGCCCAGGTTTGAACCCTGGCCCTGTCACTTTTTAGCTGGGTGATGTTAAGGAAGTCTTTATACTTTTGTTTTGCTACATTATCCAAATCTATTAAATGGGAAATATGACAGTACAAATTCTATTGTAAAAAGCTTCAATTTACTATTTCTAATCCTGGTGTCTAGACTCCTACATATTTCTGCTGTGAGGTGCTGGTTTGAATAGCTGTTCCCTCCAAAAGCCATGTTGATATTTAGTTGCCATTGTGACAGCATTAAAAATTGAAACCAGTTTTGAATTATTTACTAAAGTTGAAGGTATACATCCCCTATTAATTAGCAGCTTCACTGGTAGGTATATGCCATGGAGAAAGGAATGCATAGGTGTATGGACAAGAATATTCAAAGCCCTGTTATTCAGAAGAGAGAAAAAAGCTGAAGAGATCCAAGGCACATTACCAGAAGAATGAATGAATGCCTTGCAGTATACTCATACAGGTGTGGAATGTTATACAGAAAAACGAATGAGCCAAAACAACGCAGATTGATCTTCCATATTTTTGAATACACACATCACAATTCCATTTTAAGCAGTATCCATACACAGGCAAAGTAAATCACAGTGTTTAGAGATGCATACTTCTGTAGTAAGACCACAACGAAATGCAAGACAGAGTCATCACTGGGAAGCGATTTATGAAGGTGCTGATAGCCTGCAGCCATAGCCCTGTGGCATCTGAACCCATCAGATCTTGGAAGCTAAGCAGGGTCGGGCCTGGTTAGTACCTGGATGGGGGATCTCCTGGGAACACCAGAAGCTGTAGGCTTGGGAGAAGTACCTGGCAACCCCCTCCCAAAAATCAATCTGCCATTGAAAACCCTATGCACAGCAGAGAAGCACTGACAATAGTGTTTCCCCTGTTGTACAGAGGGTCGCTATGAGTTGGATACCGACTTGACAGCACCTAACAACAACAACAACGATGTGTTGCTAGGAATCACACAAGTGTTAATTTACGCTAATCTGTTACACTGCACATTTAGGCTCTTGCACTTTTTAAATTTATGTGTTATTCCTCACAGTTAAAAGATTTTAAAACATGGAAAATGCAGGGGAAGTTGAAAGCAAAAAGCAAGATGTGAGAACTAAATTGAAATCAATAATTAAAATAAGTGTAATTCTTCAGTTAAAAGAAAGAAATTTTGAGTTGTAGTAAAAACAAAATTCAGTTTTGTGTTATTTATAAAGTAAACACCTAAAACATACAAAGTTGTCACTATTTGGTCTCTCTGGTGGTTCCTGGGAAAGCCTGCTTGAGCAGCTTTTGCTGTTGTGTGGTGGTGCTGGGCCTTGTGCGTGCTAGGTGAGCTGAGTACCCTACTACAGAGCTGTGCCCCTAGCCCCAAAAAGCCCCAAAATAAAATTTACAGGCCAAACTAAGAAAAGATTTAAAAAATCCTAGCCCAACATTTGCAAATTGACATACACAAATATGTCATAAACGTCTTGTTTGTCCCACAAATGCACTTTAGCAGATTAATGACTTAGGAAATCTATTAATGTAATTCACTGCATTAACAGATTAGGGAAAAAAACATGATTATCTAAATGGATGCAGAAAAAAATTGATAACATTTAATGTTCATTCATGATTTTAAAAGTCTAGAAATCTAGGGCTCTTCTTTAACCTGATGAAATTGTCTACTAAAAGCCTATAGAAAATATTATACTCAATGATGACTTTTTAAAAGTATTTATTTCCTTTAAAATCAGAACACAATAATTGCAATTATTACTCCATCTAGGGGGCATTAGCTAATGTAAGAAAAAAGAAACGTAATGATTGAATTAGAAAATACATTTTTGTTATTTGGTGCAATTGAGTCAAGTCCAACTCATAGTGACCCTATGTATAACAGAACAAAACACTACCTGCCACTGTGCCATATGCATGATTTTTTTTATGTTTGAGCCCATTGTTTCAACAATTGTGTTTCTTCTCATTTTGAGTGGTGCCACATGCACAGATGGAGGTTCCAGGGGCTTTACTCCATTTCTATCATTAAGGTCAACTCTGAGGAGGCAATTTTTCCCCAGTCATCTCTTGAATGCCTTCCAGTCTGGGGAGCTCATTTCCCAGCACTAGATCTGACAGTGTCTCTCTGCTATTCATAGGGTTTTCAATGGCTGATTGTTTTGGGAGTAGGCTTCTGGGTCCTTCTCCCTAGTCTGTCTTAGTATGGAAGCTCAGCTGGAACCTGTCCACCATGGGTGGCCCTGCTGGTATCTGAAATACCAATGGCATAGCTTTTATCATTACAGCAACATGCAAGCCCCCATAGCATGATAAACTGACAAATACATGGAGAGTAGGTGGAAAAAAATAGCTTTGCAGTTGATATGATTGTCTACTGTACTAGTCAGGGTTGTCCAGAGAAAAACAAATCTTACATATGAGATTTATATGTATACGAGATATATATCATGTTGTTGTTGTTGTTGTTGTTGTTGTTGTTGTTGTTTTTAGGTGCTGTCAAGTTGGTGTCTGACTCATGGTGATCCTACTTAACAACAAATGAAACACTAGTGTTGTGCTTCTCTGCTATTCATAGGGTTTTCAGTGGTTGAGTGTATTTTGGGAGTGGGTTGCCAGGTCCTTCTCCCATATATCATGCAGATATATGAAATTGATATAAGGAATCCACTCATGGAATTATGAAGGAGAAAACCTCCTAAGATCTGCAGTAGGCAACTGAGACCCAGGTGAGCCAATAATGTAGTTGCAGTCCAAAGACCTGAGAACCAGTAGAGCTCAGGTGTAAGTTCCAGTCCAGGTGGCAGACTTAAAACCCAAGAAAAGTTGTTTCAGTTTGAGTTCAAAGGTACAAAATAAATTAATAAAAGAAAGAAAGAAAGAAAAGAAGAAAATAAAAGAAAAACAAAATAGAAAAAGAGAAAGAAAAACAAAGATGTCCCAATTAAAAACAACCAAGGAGTTTACTCTTCCTCCCAGGAGGGTTAGCCTCTTTGTCTATTCATGCATTAACTGATTGGAAGAGCCTCACTCACAGTAGATTAAAGCAATCTGCTTTAGTCTCTCTAGCTGATCAAATGTTCATCTCACCCAAAATGCCCTCACTGACATACCCAGAATAACGTTTGACCAAATGTCTGGGCACTCCATTCCTTTTCATTATGGTTACCCAGTTTATCCAAAATCTTTTGTTGATAATTTCTCTTTTTCTCTATGATTTGCAATGTCAGTTTTCCATATATGGTTATGTTGAGGTTTTTGGCTCTAGCCCGGCTAAAGTTAGGGCCAAGGCCACAACATAAACACGTGACCGGTGTCGGAAAGAAGGACCTCGGGAGACCTTCAGATGGTTGGAAAAGGACAGGGAAGGTTTATTGGGGTGCTCCCCTTATGGAGAGCAAAGAGCAGGCAGCCCCTATAGAGCAAGGCTCTACCCCTTTAAGTGCTGGCTCTATGCCTGCAGCATAGAATGCTGCAGGCTAAGTGCTGGTACAGCTCAGCCTTAAAGGCACAGCCACAGCCGCTGGTGTTCGGTTGAGGTCTGATGGTCTTGACTCTCGAGGCTCGCCTTCTTTACCTCCCTCCTTCCCAAGGATGGGAGGAGTTGGGAGGCTCTTCGTGGCTTGCTAGATGCCTTAGGCTCTTCGGGGCCCCTGGGCTTGATCTCGCCGGCTTGCTAGATGGTCTCGCAGGAGTAGGGAGCGCTGGTCCAGGTGATGAGGTTCAGGAGATGGTCAGTGAGGTCAGGATCGGTGGTGCTACAAGAGGGAATCTCTCTC